>JAOXNR010000031.1:11497399-11536477 GCA_028571225.1 Parsonsia alboflavescens | reverse complement strand
GATAAACAACTGGGGAGGTGAGAATTGAGTTTGGAAATGAGAAACTGGCTTTTCTTGTTTGAAACTGTGGAAGGTCGGGACTATATTCCGAAAGTCGGTATTAACTTCTGAAGGTTGAAGCAAGACTTTTCAAAGATGAAATTGGCCAAATCCTTGCATCGACCTTCGACGGATAATATCGACCTTCAAATCATTAGACCAACCTTCGGAATACAATCCTGACCTTCCACCATTTCAAATGGCCAAAAAGCATTTTTCCCATTTCCAAACTCATATCTCACTTCCCCAATTGTTTAGGTAGCTATTTTGCATCTGACGCATGTCAATATTACTATCAAACCAGATTCCGAAGCATGTCACTGTCCTATTCTCATGACTTGTAATTAATTTTATATTCTTTTTATCTGATTTGTGACCTATAATTATTTTCATATTAATTAATCATCACTTGTAGTTTTTTTTCATATTATTTTTAATTACACAATATAAATAAAACAAGTAATATTTCATTTACATAATTTACACGTTATCCCCAATATATACATGATACAAAACAAAAAAATCACTGGGATAGAAAATTATGTTCTGCTACTATAATCAAGTATGATCAGGGCCATCTCGTCCCTGATGCACTAGAGTGTATTTGGAATATCCCGTAGTGATGGCATCGCCTCCCCAACATACCCTCTCAGCAGCTGCGCCATTTAATATGCAATGTAAGCCCACAGTTAGTCAAATCAGGCTGACTCAGGAGGGTTTTAGCACTCAATTAGAACTTGGCATTGGGAGTAGCAACAATTCGCATTTCGGAATAATAGTCGGTCTATATCAGAAGAGAAGGCAACATCCTACAAACCGAATCCATCAGTTCCTCCGTGCCTTCACCACTTTATCCCGTGTTGGTCTCGGATCATATAGAGTGACCTTTGCCTTCTTCAACAAGATCCGTAAGAGTAACCAGTGACCCTTGTGGCAACATGGTATCAAAACCTACAAATATATCGAGAAATATTAAATTATTTTAAAATGAAATGTAACTTTAAAAAAAAAAAGTAAATATGTTTATTACCTTATCGACCCGCCACCAAGCGACCTTATTATCATCTCCGACTCCCTTCACCCAATCGATAGAATCTTCATTGAACTTGTGTGTTTCAGGTTTCCCTCCAGCGGATGCAGAAACGAAAGCAGAATGAAGCATACTCTGCAAATTGAGTAATTTTTAAATGATATTATATGAAAAAAATACTTTATACACATGATAAAAATTAAACAAAATACTTACGTAAAGATATGGCGGGACATTGGTGAACCTCCCTGCCATAGGGTAGGTAGCCAGATGCACTATAGTTGCCAGTCAAAGCCCTCTGATAAACAGATTGACATGGGGGTCCTCCAACTCCTGAGTGCAATCTCGGACGACCCTAAAAAAGTTCCCATCAAATTATTGGAATCCCCCCATCGAGCGGCTGCCATAAAAAAAGACCACAATTGTTAGAGAATATAAATAATTACTCCCACATACTAAAAAGGGCATAATAACTTAACTATGACGAGAAAGCTAAATTGTATTAAAGGAATGCATGTAAATACCTCTCCGATTCCCCCGAGGAGCAGAAACAATCCAAGCGGCTCTAGGTACGAGGACCATCCACTCCAAGAAACACGGAACCCTCCCCTGGCCTTGTCGGAACTGCCTCTCTCCCTTTATTTGTTCTGGGTTCTTCTTTGGACCCCCAGACTCTATATGATGAGAATGGTCCGTGAATGGAGACATGAGGCTTGTAGCCCGGACCTTGGTCCGGACGGCACATCCTCCCTCCTGAAATAAATTAAAATCCAATTATTAGAACGTAAAGAAATTAAATTAAAGACACTTGAACAAGACATTTAGATTTGAAATTAAAAAATAAAATTAATATGTCTCACCTAAACAACAACGTCAGATACAACACTCCTAGATGGAACGGGTGTACACTCTCTCTCAACGGCACCCCTCGTTGCCTGCTATTTAAAATAAACTAACTAACAATGAAAATCAGAACACATATGAAATATTCAAAAACACAGAAATGCTTAAACTAACCTGGTCAGTTGTCCATACCTCAACTGGAGCAAGAGGATCTGCCACCTCCCTCTCATAGACACCCTCCTCCGGCTGTTATTTAAAATAAATTAACTAACCATGTAAATCAGTTTATGTATGAAATAATAAAAAACAGATACATGTTTAAACTAACCTAGTAGGTAGTTCGGACCTCGATTGGAGCAGGTGGATCTACCACCTCCCTCTCATGGACATCCTCCTCTAGCTGTTAGGCACAAAAAATAGTTCTATCTTGGTAATAGATAATATTTATGTAAATTTTCGTAATTATGTAAATAAACCCAAATTGAAATGGGTATTCTAATTTTAATAAAAAATCTGTCATTCGTGGAGTATGTTTCCTTTGTGCACGTGCACGTGCACGTGCACGAATGGATTCGACATTGCTCTAAGTTCCTTTACTGCATCATCAGTATCCTAATACTTCGTGCTTATCAAGCGAAGCCCATCTTCAATTTGCACGGGTGTTTTTCCTTTTAGCACTAGACAGGATCATCCGACAGATGCCTTCTGTCTCAACTTTTGTCAAAGCCTTCCACAATAGACTATTCCTTTTAGCACTAGACAGGATCATCCGACAAATGCCTTCTGTCTCAACTTTTGTCAAAGCCCTCCACAATAGGTTGTTCTGAATATTGAAGTTCCATCTATTTAGCTCGTCAACCAAGGCACGGAGCACAGTGACAAGAGCCATAATTGTAAGACGACAAGTTGAATGCCACTTTCATTCATGTCACGAGGAAAACAATAACCATGAAACTTCCCCCCATACTAGGAGACTATTGATCGGCATGCGGAAAAGTTCCCTGGCTATTGTTGCCCTCGGGACATTAATGAAAGTGTCATCCAACCTGCCGTCTTATAATTATGGCTCCTGTCACTATGTTTCGTGCTTTGGCTGACAAGCTAAAGAGATGGAACTTCAATATTCAGAATAGTCTATTGTGGAAGGCTTTGACAAAAGTTGAGACAGAAGGCATCTGTCAAATAATCCTATCTAGTGCTAAAAGGAAAAACACCCATGCAAAAGGAAGATAGGCTTTGCTTGACAAGCATGAAGTATCAGAATACTGAAGATGCAGTAGAGGAATTCAGAACAATGTCGGATCCATTTGTGCACGTGCATAAAGGAAACATACTCCACGAATGATAGATTCTTAAGTAAAATTAGAATACCCATTTCAATTTGGGTATATTTACTTAATTACGAAAATTTACGTAAATATTATCTATTACTAAGATAAAACTATTATAAATCTAAACCAGGGGGGCAGAGTTGAATACAACGGAGCTGGTGGATCTGCATCAAGCCCAGAACTAATCAACTGATCATGCTAGTTTCAAGAAAAATAAATATGATTAGAATATAATCAATAGCTAAATAATTCAAATTGTACAGCATATACTAACTTGATGTGAATAAGGAGATCTCCGACCACCCTACTGCCCCCGGCTCTGTTGATGCTGTAGCTCATCCAGTCGATGAAAGACAACCGTGTGCCAAGCCAAGGCTAGTTGCTCCAATTGAGCACTCACCCACTGATGTTGCTCCACAAGGCGGGCATTGACATGCTTGGCAATTCGGACATGGGCCAGCTCCAAATGGGCATGGACCCGCTCCTCAAACTCTACCAATAGAGTCCTGAGCTGGCCATGATATCATCGCCGGTAGGAGTAAGATGACAGGGCGTTCCAATGCTCTGGAGAGAGTGCTATAATTTTAAACACATTATAATAAATATACATATTGAATTGAACGCTTAATTTTAACAAATATTAAGAGATACATACCTGGTGGCGGTCCTCCTCCACCCAATAACCCTTCGATCTCATAAGGGATAGACGTCGCTCCTCGAAATGCTTCTTCTCGTCCCCTGGGATCTCGGCATCCCCCAACTCTTGGAGCAGGTGACTAAAAATAAAACAGATATAAAACATTAGACACAATAAATTAGACTATTTCATTTACAATTTTCTAATTCAACTATCGATAGACCAACCTCTATAATCGTATAGGGGGGTGGCTACTGTCGGATAACCAGCCAGAATGAGCTGGGCTTCGAAACCCCCCAACAAACAGATGGAATATATGGGAGGTTGTCAAAATCTGTCCAATAAGGCATATGCAGCTCCTGTACATCTGGCTCAATGTATGGTGATGAAGCAGATGCCTGTGTAAGTCGTAATTTAGTTTAATGAACATCTTATTTTTAAAAAGTAAAAGAAAAAAAAAATACAAGTGGAAAGGTTGATTACTTAACCTATCTAATAGACCATGCCACTGGATTTTGGAAGTGGAGAAAATTGGCTTCCGGATAAGAAGGCACCTCGAGTGCCATGTAGCGTCAGGTCTAGAAGCTCCGGGAGGAGCATCAGAACACAAATACGGGTGTAAGGACAGGAAGTGGATATACATCCACCATTGAATTGATAGAAAAAACATCAATAAAGGACCAAAAGGTAAATATAAATCATAAGAATTTACAAAAATGGTAGATTTGAAGTCATACCAGTATCACCCAGGAATTGCCATATAAATGTCTCTTCGTCGCCTGAGGCTCGTCATCACCGACGTGCTGGAGGCAATGCTGTGTCATGCTCCATCCCATAGTGCCCCAGGGAAATACTTCAGCCGCTAGCAAATCCTCGAGGATGGACCACAAGTAATACAGAATGATTGTAGAAGACTCACGTGTTAAGATCCCGACGATGATGCCATGAACAAGCTTGAGGACATCATTATGTTCCAACGATCCAACATCCTTTGTGCTAAACAAGGCGAGGGCATGTGTTAGGGTCAATGGATGGAGCCCCAATCACTTATCATGTGCGGAGTCGCTCGATAACTGCCGTCCTATAATCTCGCATCCACCAGGCCAAATCGAAGTCCGGCGATCAGGGCATACTCCTGAGGCCCTAATCGATGTAATCCACCTCCGATGCAAAACCACATCTCATCGGGGGGAGCATCGAGGAAGTGAACCTCCCGTCTAAGCACATAAAATGCAGCATAGGAGTAAAAACACTCCCGCTATCGGGGTAGCTCCAACATGTGTCTCAATGGACCACTTCTGAATTGCTCCTCTATCCCATGGAAATTGACCAAGTCAGTGACCTCTGCTATTCACGAATACTTGTAGTGACTACTCATAGTCTTATCGGGAGGAATAACACGACTATTCCAGTAAGACCATCTCCCGCTATCAAGGTCCATATCTTTGCAAATATAAATAAATATATAAATACTTAGCTAGATTGTCTTTAAATTAAACTAAGCATAATAAATAAACTATGCTCCAAACAATTTGTTATCGCATGAAAAAGTAATATTTAAATCCTAAAAATAATATTTCACATCTCATCTATAATAATTTATTATTTATAAAACTTTACCCCAAGTATTTTAATATCAAAATAGTTAAAACTTAATATTATTATTTTTAGTACATAGGTATTGTTGGAGTCATTATACTAATATTATTGTGGAGTACAATGTGTTTTGGTTTATAAAAAAAAGTAAACTAAACTATACGACAATCATTATAAAATATTAAATATTAAAATACCTTGTATAACCAAAGTATATTTTATGTTGATTATACATAGTGCATTGTATAATTAATTCTTTGTAGAGCATAGTGATAAATCCAACTTTTATGTAATTTTAAAATTAATAATAATGATGATATTATTAAAAATTTAATAATAATAATAATTATTATTATATTAATTTATTTAATTTAAAATTTAATAATAATTATAATAATATAATATTATCTAAAATATAATAATATTTATCATTAAAGGTCGGGACAATCCAACTAAAGTTCGGGTTTATCATCCTAAGGTCAAAGAAATACTTGGCCAACTGTGAACTTTTCCAAGTATTCCTTTGACCTTCGAATGATAAACCCGACCTTCAGTAGATCCTCTCGACCTTCCACCAATTCAACCCATAAACTCTAACCCATTCCAAACCTTCCCAACTGTTTATTAACCATTTTGCATCCAAAGTCTCAATATTTCCTCAATCATAAACAAAATCCATCAAAAAGAAACTAAAAAAAAAAAAAAAGCAAACAGTTCGTTAGAGTTCAACTGAAAAAAAAAAAAAAACAGTTCAATGCACACCACAACAATCTTATAAATTTCCAATTAATACTATCACTTCAAAAGTAAAGAAATTAAAAAAAATCATTGAAGGGAAAAAAACAAAGAAATTAAATGACGCAAAAAAAGAAGAAAACTTACCTGTGGTCTCGATGTTGGACGGCGTAGGTGACTATGGGGTTGAAGAAGATGACTCGCTACCTTATTCTTGGGCTCCAACAACGGAAACAGTTAAGAATTTTTTAAATTGTAAGTTTTGGTTTGTTTGAGGGACGGACTGCACCTCGGAGCATAGAAGGATGGAATTGATTGTTCAACTTCCATTGGGCATGAGTGTCTTTTTCAAGGGTCAACCTTTTCAAATCCGGATCCATACCAATTTGGATTTTCAGTAAAAATTTATTTATCCAATCGGGTATTTTTGAAATACACGATTTAATTTTGGATATTTTTGAAAATTTCCACTTTACTAAGAATTAGGGGTGAGCAGCGGGTCGGTTAACCGCCCGACCTGATCTTAAATGGATGAGTTGGGTTGGGTTTTTCGGTTAATGGGTTAGTTTGAAACCGAATCGATTTGTAGTTGGGTTCGGTTCGATTGGTTTATATGGTTCTACAAAAATCATCGGTTAAGTGATAATATTTTTACTATTAACCCTATTAAATATTGCCTTCTTAGCTCAGCGGTTGAATTCCTAGTTTTTAATCAGGTGGTCCTGGGTTTGATCCCCACACGATGCAATTTTGAATTTTTTCTGATTTTTCTTTTGAAATTATTCTTTCCCTTCAACTACTTTTTTTTTCCTCGACACTAATACATTTTTTTTCCCATTATTTGTAATTTGTATTTGCATTTTATGAGATAATAAGTTTTTAAAAAATTCTTTTAATTTTAATTTTTCTTCTAATTTTTAATATTTCATCTTAATTTCTTATATTTTTATATGATAGATTATGAAATTAACCTTTTTTTTCCCAGATTTTTTTTAATTTTTATTTTTCCTCTGAAATTATCCTTTTTTTTAACCTTGATAAATGATGTTCTTTATGGCTTGTTTAAAAAGTATCAAGGTATTGCAATTCCCCAAAGTTATTTTTTGTGAACTATTTGGATATTAGACCATTCACAGTTATTTTTTATGTAATTATTGCAAGTTTTTCTTATAGTTTGAAGTTTGGGCCATTTGGAGTCCATTTAGAAGTTGGGTAATTTCGATTACCCATTGGATAACCAAATAAAAATTGAAAACAAATATGAAAAACCGAAATCGAACCAACTATAGACATTGTTGATTTTGGATTTTCTCTTCAAAAAAAAAAAATCGAAAAAAACCGAAATCGAGCTGAAACTCACCCAATCTCACCCTTACTAAGAATAGAGAGATATCATTGAATGATCGTGTTTCGTAACTTGTAACGTTTTTGCAAGAAGAGCTTGTAACGTTTATTTTTAATAAATGGTTATTTTATTAGCATAAGGGAAAAAAAATATATCAAGGATAGGAATTATTTAATCATAATTAAATATATAAAATAAGGTTTTAAATTTTACTTGAATTAATAAATTGGTTCATATCCCAATTCAAGTATATGAAATATATTTTAGAAATATATTTTATCATGCCGTGCATTCAAATAACCATATAACAAGGGTACTCAAGAACAAAAGGACTAGAGAATGGCTTCGGATTCCTTCCCAACTAATCTCACCTTCAAGCGCTCTACATTGCAGTCCGGGCCCACCTTAACTCTATACACCCAATGACAACCAACCACGGATGAATCCGAGGGTAGAGAGACTAAGTCCAACTTGTCTTTCTCTTGATTCCTTGCAAGCTTTAGTTTTCTAGTTCAGAATCCGATGTGAGTTATAAGATCAATTTAACTTTTTGAATTTATTATTATGGTCGTTCATAATGAATAATATTCTAGTATTAATTACATCCAACCAATTCTAATATATATATTTTTTTATTACATATTGAACATTTTGAATACAAGAAACATTTTGATTCGATTTTACTACTGAAGTTTTGATGAATTAGAATTCATAGCGACACAGTCGATGTACATGCGAATCCTCGCAATTGACCATGCCTTCAGGAGCTCCACATTGCCGTCTAGGGCCACCTTAATTGCATACACCCAATGACAACCAACCACGAATGAATCCGAGGATAGACAGACAAGGTCTAGCTTGCCTTTCTTTTGATTTCTTGCAAGCTTTAGTTTTCCAGTTCAAAATTCGATGTGAGTTATAAGATCAATTTAACTTTTTGAATTTATTATTATGGTCATTCATAGTGAATAATATTCTAGTTTTTATTTTATCCAACCAATTTTAATATTTTTTTCTATTACATATTGAACATTTTGAATATAAGAAACATTTTGACTCGGTCTTATTGCATATTTTAGTTTTGGTAAATTGGAGTTTATAGCAGCACAATCGATGTGCATGTGAATCCTCGCAACTAACTGTGCCTTCAAGTGCTCTACATTGCCTTTTAGGCCCACCTTAACAGTATACACCCAACGACAACCAACCATGGATGAATCCGAGGGTAGAGAGACTTGGTCCAGATTGCCTTTCTTCCGATTTCTTGCAAGCTTTAGTTTTCCAGCTCAGAATTCGAATTGAGTTATAAGATCAATTTAACTTTTTGAATTTATTATTATGGTCATTTATGATGAATAATATTCTAGTTTTAATTACATCCAACCAATTTTAATATTTTTTTCTATTACATATTGAACATTTTGAATATAAAAAACATTTTGACTCGATCTTACTGTATACTTTAATTTTAGTGAATTGGAGTTCATAGCCACACATTCGATGTGCATACAAATCCTCACAACTAACCGTGCCTTCACATGCTCCACATTGCCATCCGGGTCCACCATAACTGTATACACCCAACGACAATCTACCACGGATGAATTCGAGGGCAGAGAGACTAGGTCCAGCTAACTTTTCTTTTGATTCCTTGCAAGCTTTAGTTTTCCAGTTCAGAATTCAATATGAGTTATAAGATCAATTTAACTTTTTGAATTTATTATTATGGTCGTTCATAATGAATAATATTCTAGTATTAATTACATCCAACCAATTCTAATATTTTTTTCTATTACATATTGAATATTTTGAATACAAAAAACATTTTGACTCGAACTTACTGCATACTTTAGTTTTAATGAATTGGAGATCATAGAGTCACAGTCGACGTTTATGTGAGCTGGCTTGGACACCACTAAAAAAACATTTTGAATTCAACATATATTTACAATACATTCCATGGATATTTTAAGTTAACTATACAATTCTAAAAAGCTTTCAATATGATTTTTTTTTTCCAAAAAAAATAGTAGTGGAAATGATTTTTTGTTGCACTTTTCCTAGTTCATACTACATGGTATACATATAGAGGGAGACCTGAACCGAAATGTACCCGTAAAACTCATCAATCAATAGCGAAATTATGAATAATTTCCAAATATATCTAAACTAAAATGGATATTCTAATTTAAGGCAATTTCTGAAAACATTTTATTTGTATTTATAGCGACCACTACATTTTCACTATCTACCAAAAATGATTTTTCCCCATTTTCTAACATTAAAAGATTTCCTACAAATAGAAAATTACTCCATTACCCTTCGTCCCTCAAAACCCGACAAGGACCGAGCCTTTCCTCTTCCCTTCACTTCATTATATGATTGAAACTCACTCACTTATCTTGTTGCTAAAAAATTGAACCGAAGCCATTCGAGAC
This sequence comes from Parsonsia alboflavescens, assembly GCA_028571225.1. Lineage (NCBI taxonomy): Eukaryota > Viridiplantae > Streptophyta > Magnoliopsida > Gentianales > Apocynaceae > Parsonsia > Parsonsia alboflavescens. The sequence goes on along the minus strand of JAOXNR010000031.1, from coordinate 11,526,483 downwards.
TCACCAATTCCTTCCCTTCCCTTCTTGTTGAAAATTAGACCGACCCATTCCTTCCCGATTGTCGAACAGGACCAAAACAATTCCGGTTCTCCTTCCTTTAACTCTGAATCGATTCACAGTCCCTTGTTGGTGTCGGAGATTCCATGATCGTCAGTATACACTTGGTCGTCGTTACCCACTGCTCGCAGGTGACAAAGAATCGGCTTTTAAAGAAACTCATTACTTCTCCACAACTTGAATGTATCTCTCCTCGCTCCTCGACATTATGTTAACGGTGATACTCTGTGATTTTGTTGTTATTTACTTAGTTTTAGCTTCTGTTTTCTAAGCCAATGGTCTAGTTGTTTATTTAGTTTTAGATATTCTCTGGTTATGTTTATATCTTTGTTTTTAAAGCATGAATTGTTCGAATTATTCTATAACTTGAATGTGAATTGTTGAGCCATTTTGGAGGTGGTATTATGTTGGAAAACTTGTATGACAGTAGGAATTATGGTAGAGACTGCATATTGGTTTGAAAATGGAATAAAACAAGGATCGAAATGGTCTTGGCAAGTCTCGGAACTTTTTGGGCATGGTCCGAAATCATATAACTACGAACCTAAATCATATCATCAAGGTCCAAAATCTTTTAAATAAAGTCTGAAATTTCACTACAAATCAAATATTTTCTTCTTAAAAATTTCAATTTATAGATCCGAAATACCAAATCCAAAAATGAATGAAACAAAAGTTTGAAAAATTGACAAACTACTGGAATGAATGAAACAAAAGATTGAAAAATTATTCATTCAGTTTTTAAAAATAATAAATTTTATTTAAATCATAGTTAAATAATATTATATACATTACAATTTTTATTTTTATTTTATAAAAACAACAGTCGGACTCCGGGACGAAGCTCGCCTAGAAGAATACAATTAGTCAGGAGCATAACTTTTGAATTTCGTATAGGTAGTGGAAATATTGGCCATATAATATAAAAATGTTTTCTTATATAACAATAATTTTGTTGTTTTAATTTAGTCATAAATTTAAAAAATAAATTTTCTAAACTATGAATTAATATATGATTGTAAAATTGCAATGCAAAATCCTCAATAATTACCTAAGACTCTCCCCTGTAAAAAACTGATTAGTGATTAATTGAATTACCTTCAGCTCCCCCGTCAAATTGAGTTACCCAAAAAGAGACCTGAAGAGGAAGAGATATGCCCCCGCCCCGCAGGGAATACCTCGATTTACAGGCATGGCACCCAATGAAGAATATGGGCAGTGCAAAATGAAGATAGTCAGAAAAACTAAAATAAATTTGATTATGTATCACTAAAATTTAGTTTTTTTTTTTAAAAGCTAATGTATAAAATATATTTTTTTTAAAAAAAAAATTTAAAAGAATTTATTTTTATTTTTTAAAAAAGTTGATCGTTAAAAATTTAATAGGATTACAATATAATTTGACCTTCGATGTCTATAATAGCATTTCCTTATATCTATACCAAAATGCTATGGTGAGCAACAATGCTCACCTTATAGAGAGTTCTAGTTAAATTTTTTAAAGGTCAACAATTAAAGTCAATTTTTTTTTAAAAAATATAAATATAAATATAACTTGATTAAGTACTCCTAGGGTTTAGTTTATTTTTTTATGTTATAGTTTATAAAATATATTTACAAAAAATAATTATATGACAATTTATTATTATTTTTTTAAAAAAAGATAATTGATTAACGATTGACCGTTAGAGACTTAATTGGAGCGCTTCATAAGGTAAGCAACATCATCCACCCAGATATACATATATATATATATAGAGAGAGAGAGAGAGAGAGAATTGTTAAAGAAAGCAACCGTTGCTTTCTCTCCAAAACGCAACTAACCCGAACGACGTCGTTTCCCATCGTTTTCCAATTCCCAATTGCTACTGTTCTCTTCAAATACCTGTCCTTTCCCTAATGATGAAATGAAAACCTTACCCGTTGACTTTCTATACCCATTTGCAAGCAAACTAGACACTGGAAGCAAAATACTCTCTGTAGATTCTCCATTGTAGTCTTCAAAGAACTTGCCGCCACCTCAGTCTTAGTTTTGACTTCAAGAGGTAAGAAAGGATCATCATTTCTTGAATTCTTGTGATTTTTTTCTTGAATTTCAGCTTCAAAACTGTTTTCAGGTTTTCTCTTCTTATTCTTTGAAGCTTGGGTAAATGTTATCTATGGGTTTCATTATCAAAACCTTGTCTTTTCCTATTGAAGTTGATCAAGTCTGTAAATGGGTGAAAGGGGAATTGGGAATGAAATCCCGATGTGGAGCCGATGAAGAGAAAGAGAACAGTAGTAATTGAGTGTACTTGAAGAGAATAGTAGCAATTGAGAATTGGAAAACAATGGGAAACGACGTCGTTCGAGTTAGTTGTTTTTTGGAGAGATAGCAACGGTTACATTAGAAATTCTCTCTCTCTCTCTCTCTCTCTATATATATATATATATATATATATATATAACTTATATCAAATGACACTCAAACTTTTTCTCCAATAGCAAATATTTTTAAAGGAAATGCTTCCGCAATCCTTCAATCTTCAAATCTTTCAGGTCCCCATGTACACTGTGTAGTGTAGACTGCATGGCATACACAACTCATAGACAGTCAATGAACAACCCATACGAGTTATGAAACAACTCATATCAAATAAAATTATCTGAGATGACATAAACAACCCTTAGACAGTTAGTAAACAATACATGCAAGCCATGAAACAACTTATATGATATAAAATTATTTGAAATGACATACACAACCCGTAGATAGTCAATGAACAATCTATTCAAGAAAATACAACTCATATCATATACAATTATCAAAGATATAGTGTAAATCAACCATGAAGAATACATAAACAACCCGTACACTATATAAACAACTCATATCATATATAATTATTAAAGATATAGTGTAAACCATCCATGAAGAAGACAAAACAACCTAACACAATCCAAACCCAAACAACTCATATATCATAAACGAACCCAAACAACCAAAACCCACCTATGCAGCACTGTACATGATGCAATTTTATGACTAAAATTGAAAAGGTCATGCCTTCAATTGAATTCTTCAATTTCGATTAAGAAAGGAACCTTTTTACAAGCTGAACTTCAATGTATATAGCAAATAGATGGAAATATTAGAGCTTTTAACAAAGAAATTAAATACCATTTGGTTACTTAGGAAAAAAAACATGTGGAACACATAACAACCCATTGAGCAAAGAATCAACTAAAAATTTGTTGACAAATCTTTCAACGGGACACAAAGAACACATTTTGCACACAAAGAACCAATATTTACCGATAAAACAACTATAACTCCATAAAAAAAAAATATCTTTCTTATGGGACAATGAACAAAAAGAATTTCGAAAATGAGGAGATAGTGTGATGTCCAACGAACGGTGACGGAGCTATGCCCTTGAGGTCAAGAGGGGCACTGCTCAATCAATCATATTTTTAAAAAATAATAATAAATAAACATTTATGAATAATATTATATATTTATATATATATATATATATATATATATATACATGAAAATGTTATAAAATAGGAGTGTACTATTAAATCTTTAACAGTAAAAGTTAACGATCAACTGCTATTTTTTATTTAAATAAATAAATTTGATCTAGTACCCCTAGGGTATAATTTATCCTCTTACAATATAATATGTAAAATATATTTACAAAAAAGATAATTTTTTTATTGAAGATTTTGTTTTTTTAAAATAAAATCAGATGTTGACCCTTAACTCTGCCTGTTAGAGACTTAACCATGCACTTTATAGCATTATCCAATATATATAACTAAAAGTTACAATTGTACTTGACGTGGTTTCATAGTTTGGAAATTTTGAATGATTAATTCTTTCTCTTCACTATTAAAAATTATCTCTCTTTCCAAACAATCATTCATCCAAGCATCTAACAAGTTTATATCAATTCGAGGTTGTTTTGATTTATTTCATATATCATCAACAAATTATTCTTGAGTGACTGATTTTCTTTTGAATAATTTATCTTTATTCTACAAAATAAAGGGAATTCTTTATTTCACTGCAAAATCAAAAAAGAAAATAAAATAAAAACCACCAAAATTTTAAATTCTAACAATTTATAATGTTGATGTTGAAATTTATCAAATAAATAACATAGATTAGTAAAAAAAAAAAACCATATATATATTTTTATTTTTTTGAATAATCTTGAGATGTGGTTTGCACTTGGTTGTTGAGATTGATGTAAAAAGAATGCTTCTCAAAATACAGTGTTTTCTCAAAATGCATTGTTGAGTTTTGCATGTACTTAGTTTCTTGTTTATGTAGAAGAGTTTTTGGTGAAAATTTAGAAACTATAATTGATAAAGGAAGTTTCTTTTCTTAAAATAAATTATTTTTAAAAGAAAGTAATTTTATATTATTTTCAAAAAATATTCATAAGGCCTTATTTATTATTATTTTTTAAAGTAGACTAAAAGATATTAAATAAAAATTTGAATTTTTTATGATGAGCCAAAAGGTGTTAAACAAAAATAAGAATCTTTTAGGGTGGGCAAAAGATATGGAGTTTAAATTTTTAACAAAATATACATTACTAAGAGAAAAAAAAATTTCAGGGTTGGCACTTCCATGGCTGTGCCTCCGCCTATTGCAATGAACAATGATTCTCGCGCTTGTGAGGTGATTTTCAGGCTTTGTGAGAGAGATAGTGTGATTTTCAGATCTGTTTGGAAAGGATTCTTCAATGGTTTATGATATGGTGCTTGGATGGGGAGTTATGGATTGTGTTTTACAATTAGTAAGTTGAAAGGTTTGGAATCCCAATTAAACCAACAATCTAGCGAGCATAACCAATAACCCATAATTTTGAGTTTTGTTTAGATCGTTTCGTACAATCTCATAACCAACAACTCATATTTTTGAGTTTTGCATGAGTTGTTCTGTACTATCCAACCTATTTAAGGGTTAAAAGGATCAAAAAAATATTTTCTTAACTCAAATTTGTACAATTTAAAATTATGGTCAAATTTTAAAGCACATATACATTTTGACATTAAAAAAAATTGACTTTACAAAAAGAAATTAATAATTCAAACGAATAATGTTAAATTATATTAAAATATTACATAGGGTAGCTAGCTAACCTAACTAAGTTGCCAAGTGTCATAAGATGATTGGCAAAATTTATAATCAATAAATTAACTTTGTGAAATATACAAAGCATTATTTATGAATTTGAATAGGTATTACTCTTTTCGTCTGCAATTGAATATCCCAATTTCTATTTTAAGTTATTCGGAAATGAATGTCTCATTTCCTAAATGAGTTAAAATCTTCTTAAGCAATTGAGATTGTTAAGTGTAAAAAAACTAAGTCAACTAATTTTTTTTAAAAAAATTTGGGCAAATCAAAATGGAATATTCAATTCTGAACGAGGAAGTATATTCTTTCATGCTGGTTTGAAGATTTGAAGAAAATCCAAATGTTTAATAAATTTAATTAATATTTAATCTATATATCAATACCTTTTGGGATATACAAAAAAAATATAACTTAAATCTGTTTATCTTCCAAAAAAAATTAAATAAACCATATAAACTAAATATAAAAAGAAAATGTTGTAAAAAAATGGAAGAGAATCAAAGTTTGAGAGAAATAAACTGAATGGATCTTTCATTCACTAATGTACCAATTTTCAAATGAAAGCCTTTGTATTTATAAAGGCATGACCAATTATGAGGAACATCTGTTCACATTGATTCTTATTACAAATACATGTATCAAGAATAAAATAATCAAGAATTTTCAATATTGAGGATATAATAATCAAAACTCTTCAAATTTTGAAATTTTATATCCCTCTTATATGTACCAAGATGTATAAACTTGCCTCTTGAAATGATCTTGGTCAAATATGGAAATAGATACATAGAATCTAGTAGTGGATATTCACAATATTTAATTAGGTTATAATTGAAATATTTATGGCAAAAAGTAAATTTTCCAAAGGACTCTTTCTATTTTCACCATTTTTGTATAGATTTTAATTTTTTTTTTTTTTCGTTTTGGCAAAACTCAATACAAAGAAAAATTTTAATATTTATAAACCATGTGCTAAAAATATTTTTTATTGGTGTTATGAAATACTAAAAATTCACTTGATTAAATTAAATTTATCTGAAATTTACATGAACTAATATGAATTGATTAATTAAGTATTTATTAAATTATGAATATTATAGTCAATATATTCTAAAAAGTACTCCCTTTGTCCGGAAAATGTCTCAGTTTGACTTGTATGTATTTTAATAATAAAAAAAATGATTAGTTCATTAATATATTTCTTTTACCAATTTTCTTAATAAAATTTCTGTTAATATAGGAAACGAGATATTTAATTTCAGACAATTTAAATGGAATATGAAACATTCATTTTCAGATAAAGGGAGTACTAAGGATTCTTCAATTTTTCTTTTCTAATCATAGATAATATATGTGAGTGATAACATAATTTACTTTTTCTCAAATACATTTATTTTTAATAAAAAATTTAATTAATTTAATAATAAAATTATACATAAAGTTATATAAATATTAAATTCTAATGCCTAATTAGAAGTGATTAGAGTTCGATCGTAATTTGACTCGAACTCGATTTGATTCATTCTCGAAAAAAAGATTGACTCATTTGTACTTATAGGTTGGTGACTTATTTTTAAGTAACGGATGAAGTATATGTAATATGCTAAATGGAATAATCTTTGTATTGTAACTTGAAATTTCTCCAGGGGTTCCAAAGGAAATAGAAGAAATGAAGAGGCAATAAACTAAAATTATTTTAATGAGGTACCTGAACAACAAATTTTATTATAATATAAATACTATTGGCATGTCGATTTGTGTTATGTGTGTGCACTGTGCACAAAGTTTTCAATTTCTTGTCCCTCCAAAATTCTCCTCCGCCTGTCCTCTGCCACCATCATCATCATCGCCACCAGCGCCGCAGGGCCATCTGACTCCATGTGAGACCAGCTGAAATCCACTCAGGGAACCCGTTAAGCTCTCACAGTCCAATAGAATGGTTCAATTTCACGAGCACATAATCACAGACCTTCTAGAAGATCATTCCGGTGGCTTAGTAGTCCTCTCCGGCGGACTAGGCAGCCACAAGCTCATTGCCAGCCTTCTCCACCTCCACCACCCTTCTCAAGGTTCCCTATTAATTCTTTCGGCCTCGCCTTCCCAAAAACAATCCATCATTCAAAGTTACGAGACTACCCTCGCCGCCCCTCATTCTGATGAAACCCACATTTTGCCCTCGCCGCCGTCGGAGATCACCTCCGACCTCCCTGCCAATCAACGCCTGTCCCTCTACGCCTCCGGCGGTGTACTGTTCATTACTACTCGCATTCTGATCGTTGACCTTCTCACACATCGCCTTCCTACCACCTCCGTTGCAGGAATTATTCTCCTCAATGCCCATTCTATTGCCGAAACATCCACTGAGGCCTTCATTGTTCGAATGTTGCGGTCTTCCAACCGAGGCATCTTTGTCCGGGCTTTCTCAGACCGGCCCCAGGCTATGGTTGCTGGTTTTGCCAAAGCTGAGCGGACCCTCAAGTGTCTTTTCCTTAGGAAACTCCATCTCTGGCCTAGGTTTCAGGTAATTTACGAGTATACTTTAGAGGTTAAAGGAAAAAATAAAAATATTTCTTTTGTTACTCATGTTTTGTATTTTCTACGGGAAAATTCTGGCAAATAGCTTGGTTTAGCTGTGATGCTTTTTCTTTGTATTCCTCAAGTGCAAACTTCCACAAGTACATAACGAAATTTTTGTTCTTTTCTTGTGTCCATGAGTTTATTCATCATACTATCACAGTACCAGGGACTATTTTTTAAGAATGGATAAAAAATTTGTACCAGCATCTGGATATGCACTATCTTTTTTATTTTTGAATTAATGACATCATCATCCCAAGCTTGATAATTTAGCAAATATAGTGATGCCTAAGTTGTCAACCAGCCCAAAAATTGAGTTGTAATTTCTATGAAAAATATTGAAAGTACATTATGCGAGCATTGAACAAACACTTGTATTACTGGTGCTATTAACAGAAGTCAATGTGGGGTTCTTGTTGGGGTTTTCTTTTTTAATCTTCCTTTGGTTGTCAGGTCTATGTTTCACAGGATTTGGAAAGGGATCCACCAGAGGTTGTAGACATAAGGGTGCCAATGTCATCCTATATGATTGGCATCCAGAAGGCAGTTATTGAGGTAATGGATGCTTGTCTTAAGGAGATGAGGAAAACCAACAAGGTTGATGTAGAGGATTTGACTGTGGAGAATGGTTTATTCAAGTCATTCGATGAGATAATAAGAAGGCAATTGGATCCCATTTGGCATACACTGGGGAAGAAGACAAAACAACTTGTTTCAGATTTGAGGACATTGCGGAAATTGTTAGATTACCTCGTGAGGTATGATTAATTTACTAGATGCTCAGAAGTTATGATACTCTTACAACCCTGCATCACAATATATTGGCTGGTGAACTGATATCTTCTGGACAGCACTTATTTATGAATGTTTGTGAATTCAATACATAATAGAGATCTTCCTCTCCTTGTGTCTTCCTTTTCCTTCATTAGCCGTATCAAATACTGAACTGCACATGTTTGGCATGAGTAGGTATGATGCGGTGACTTACTTGAAATACCTGGATTCACTTAGAGCATCGGAGAGTTTTCGATCTGTATGGATCTTTGCAGAGTCTAGTTACAAGATCTTTGACTACGCAAAGAAGCGAGTCTACCGTTTTGGGAGATCAGATGGTGGAAAATCTCTTGGACAAAGTAAGACTACAGGAACTAAGAAGCGAAAACTAGAGGATAACAGTAAGGAGAAAGGAGGTTATTGTTTCCTGGTCATGGTTTCTTTACATGGTGGCTTTTGTCTTTCCTCCGGTTCCATTTCCTGTTATCCATGTTATTTTAGAGCATGAAATTATTATGAAAGATATTACTTTGAGATTTTGGCTCATGTTTGCATATATTTAGGTTCACGCAGCAGGTTATGACTGGTATATATATAATTTTCAAAAGGAATGAGCTCATCAGCTTCTTTCTTTTTTTGCGTATAGATTCATCAGCAACTCCAGTTAGTAGTGTATTTTTAGAAGAGGTTCTGGAGGCACCACCAAAGTGGAAGGTGTTGCTTGTGAGTGAGTGAGTTTAAATGTTCTTTGTATCCTTGAATCATATTCTTTTCATGACTCTATCTTCTTTCTTAGATTCTTGACTCCTCTACTTATGATTTTCTAATGCCAGGATGTCCTTGAAGAGATACAAGAGGACAGGGAGAAACATTCTTTACAGGAGCAGCAAAGTGGTATAGATCAAGGGTATGAGTATGGAACTGTATTAGTGGTATGCAAAGATGAGTATTCATGCATGCAGCTTGAAGATTGCATCAAGAAGGGCTCCCACGAGGTTTTAACATTATCTATCACATAGTAGGCACTTTAAGTTTTTTCTTCTTACCCCTCACCTCGTTCTTCTTCTTTTTATATTGATATCCAGCTCTGTGAAAGGGGAGCTCGTTTTGTTCCCTTTCTGCTACTTTGGTGTTTACAGAATTAGAGAAGTTGTATTGAAGAATATTGAATAAATCACAGAAATGTGATCAATATAAAATGGATGTATGACTTCAGAAAATGGTTGAAGTCTATGTATACTGACTATAACTTCATCGGGACAAATATTCTGCAAGCCTAGAAAAAAAATTATTTAAGTCTTGATACGTATAACCAAATATATCTTTTCATTGAAGGATTCCAAACCATGTTGCACAGAAAATTCTGTGTTTGCATATTGATTTCCTAGCTCCTTAGTGTGTTTGATATGTTTTTTTTTTCCCTTATTTTTTCCTTCTGGTGCCTTTTTTTAAGATAATTATAATACCCTTTCTCTCTATTGTGGTAGATGTTTTTGAGCTTTCTCTGCCTTCAAGTTAGATGTATACACTTTGTTAGATAACATAGTAGAAACTGTTGTTAATTTTCCTTTTTCCCCTCCCTTTATCTTGTATTCAAGGTTATGCATGAAGAGTGGGAGAAATATTTGCTTAGCAAAGTAGAGCTGCAGGCTTTGCCAAAACGCGGTAATAAGAAACCAAAGGAGCCTAAAGGTTTTGGAATACTTGATGGGTCCGTTCCAACTACATCTGGTAAAAAGGCAGAAGTCAGTAGCATAAGTAAGCAGGAACATGAGGCACTATTAGCAGCAGCATCTGCAATAAGTAAAAAAGTCACAAAGGATGCTTTTGAAGCTACTCATCAATCTTGTGAAGAAAATGGAAAACAAAAGAAAGGGAGAGGAAAGGGACGGAAAAAGAATACATCAGAAATCGGCAAAGATGAAATTGAGTCTGCAACAAGTCGCAAGTTTGATGCACATTCTTCTGGAAGTCAAAGTGGAACAAATGGAGGTGGTTTCATTGGTTCTGGTGGTTTTCTTGAATATAGGGATAAAGGAGTGCTTCAGAAACATAATCCAGACCTAGATGCCGAACTACAACCAAAAACTGAAAAGCTCCCACCCCTGCATTTCTATGCCTTTGATAGTGATCTGCATATACTGGACATTTTGCAACCATCTGTCATTATTTTATACCATCCTGACATGGCTTTTGTCAGGGAGATTGAGATTTATAAAGCTGAAAATCCCTCAAAGAAAGTAAAAGTCTATTTTCTTTTCTATGAAGAATCTACTGAGGTGCAAAAGTTTGAGGCAAGTATTCGTAGAGAGAATGGAGCATTTGAATCCCTGATCAGGCAGAAGTCATTGATGATGATTCCAGTTGAGCAGGTTAGTTCATATTACTTGTTTGTCTTCATGGACTTTGTGCTCATAACTTTATTTTATTTTCATGGGTTAATGCAATTCATCCATGGTCTTGTATTGGTTTTTTGATTGCAGTTTAGCCTGCTTAATCACTAAAACTCTTTTAGTGCATGTTTTTCGTCATCTCTAACAAGTAGATATGTCTAAAGTTGAAACTGCATTCTGCCACTAGCTTAGTGATATGGTTAATCTTGTATTTTTTTTTTCTTTTTTTTGCCTAAGGGAAAAATGGATCCTTTCTGTAGTTTAAATAATCCAGGGTCTAGACCCAAGAACAAAATTGATTATACACATGATCTTTTCTTTCTGTGTATAAGAAAGGTTCTTTCTATTATTTTGGTTGGATTTGCTATCTTCAGAAGATGTCTAAAATATTGGTCTATTCCCTACCCTGACTGGAGACTGCTACCTTTAAAAAGGAACACTGTAAACCTCCACTGAGCACATATTCAACTAAGATTGCCCAAGTTAGACTATTGACAATTGAAGGTTTTGTGCAACAAAATTGCTTTCCTACTTGACCTATTGAGTGGAAAATCTGAAACCTAAAGAATACGAAATGAGTCAATTTTAGACCTGTGCTTGAATACTTAAGCCTCCATGATTGTGACTTTTCATACGAAAGCTAACATGTTTGAGACTTATGATTGTTGCTTTCATAAGAAAGATGACGTGTTTTAGGCTCTGATTGTGATTTTTCTTAAGAAACTATCTTATCCTTTTCTGATTGTTGTTCATATTATAAAATAATACATCTAGTAACAGGCTTGGCTTCTCATAGTTGGCATACTCTTATGCTTGTTATAACTATTATTATTTTTGGTCTCCTGATGCCATACCTTACGGGCAAGCCAGATGCGTGGTTGCTTCGATAATGAGTTTATTAGCACTCTTTTAATGTATTTTTCCCTTTTAAGCTAGAAACTAAAATGCCTTTGCTCTTGTGGTTTCTCCAAATGGCACCATCAGGATATGCAATCTCTTGGACTGGATTCTTCCATTGATCCTCAATCTATGGTGTCACAAAATTTGGTAACTAGGAAAGCAGGAGGAAGAAAGGAAACAGAGAAAGAATCACAAGTATGATAGAACCCTTATTGTTTGCATGTGATCTTGTTTTGTGGGAAATTTAAAAGCAAATTTTCGTGTTCTTTAGATCATAGTGGACATGAGAGAATTCATGAGCAGCCTTCCAAGCGTACTGCACCAGAAAGGCATGCACATAATACCAGTGACTCTGGAAGTTGGAGATTACATCCTTTCCCCGTTGATATGTGTAGAAAGAAAAAGTATACAAGATCTGTTTGGCAGTTTTGCATCTGGCCGTCTTTACCACCAAGTGGAAATGATGTCCCGCTACTATCGAATTCCTGTTCTTCTAATTGAGTTTTCACAGGATAAAAGCTTTTCATTTCAGGTACTGTTTGCATGCTTATTACTTTTTCTCATGGTTCAGAGATCCATGTCATACTATCGAGTTGATCTGCTTTGTGTTTGCAGTCTGCCAGTGATATCGGTGATGATGTCACACCCAATAGCATTATATCAAAGCTGTCTTTGCTCGTTCTTCATTTTCCTCGCCTACGCATTCTGTGGTCTCGCAGCTTGTATGCCACTGCAGAGATATTTGCTTCCCTCAAAAGCAATCAGGATGAACCTGATGAGGCCAAAGCAATTAGAGTTGGTGTCCCATCGGAAGAGGGTGTCATGGAAAATGATGTTAGGTGAGATATAACTTATCTTTTTTCCCAGCAGCACAACATAACTACAACCATATAACTCCTTGTGTGTGTACATCTCCATAAATGGACTTATTTTACTGTCCAGAATATGAATCTAGTTGTCGTCTATTTTCTTTTCTGCAGGGCCGAGAACTACAACACAACTGCAGTAGAATTTCTGAGGCGTCTCCCGGGTGTGACGGATTCCAACTACAGAGCAATAATGGAGGAATGCAAAAGCCTGGCAGAGCTTGCACTTGTTCCAGTTAAGAGGCTAGCTGAATTGATGGGCGGACAAAAGGCTGCCAAGACATTGAGGGACTTTCTTGATGCAAAGTATCCAACCTTGATTTAGCAAATGATTAATTTAACTCCATTCACTCAATAAATTAGTTAGTCATCATTGTAGGAATGTGTTTAAATGTATTTCTCAAACAGGCAGTGGTATTGTTTTCTGTTTTGGCATTGGATGTAAAACCATTCTTCAATTGAATTTGGAAAGAGAACTTTTTATTTATTGTAGCTATCCATCTTTATTGGTTTTATTTATCTATTTTTAAATGGTTTTTACGGACAAATGATTCCACTTTGTATGGAAAGGGTTTGATTAGTTTCAACAAATTTTCCTTTTGAATTTGGAACCTTCTTAAATGGGATCCTTTCAATTTCTATATCAAAGATATATTAACATGCATTAATTTTATATTTTCGTCATGAGAAACTACTTTTTAGGATATGATCAATAACGTCTCTAAATTCATGGCGCAATGGTCGCGGGTCTGACTCCATTGTACTTTTTTCTTCTTCTCACTTTAATTTCCACCCCAAATTTGTACACTTTTGAACTAAAAATATCTATGTTTTAAACAAAGTAAACAATGGTTATATATAATAGTTAAACGTGTGTGATCGAGTGATTTGGAGATGAAACTTGCATAATGCAGTCGTGAGTTCGACTCGATTTTATTGTATGTTTTAGTATTAATGAGTTACAATTTTTAGCAAAATAATCGAAGTGTGCGTGAACTGACATAAACACAATTATATTAAAAAAAAAAAAAAACTGGTCATATAATTTAATAAATGTGGTTATCATTCCACACGCATAAACAACAAAAAAGGGCTCCTAGAAAACTGTGTGTATTAGAATTTGTATTAGTGATTGGCTAGGATTCCTTTGTAATTTCAGCCTTATGAAAAAAAAAAAAAATCGTCCCAAAAGCCTGTCTTCAAATATATGTCGCTACAAATGGATGGAGAACAATCAAGTTGTTTAGGCACATGTTTCCTGTTGCCATATTAACCCAAATTTTATTTTATTAGATAACTTGCTACTTTAATAAACTCTATTCATACTCAATCATATTTGATAATTCTTTTGTGTCGTTATTTTGGAATGAATAGGTTAATTTTAATATATTTCGGATCTAAAACTTGTCAAACTTATTAATAACAATTATTGGTAACATTATCGAGTTTTGTTAAGTAAAAACGTTGTAAAATAAAAATTAATTACTGGTATCATTATCAAGTTTTGATAATAAATTAATTATCTATGCATGTCATCTTTTAATATATATTAGCAGGTCACTAATTGTTACATTAGTAAAAATTTAATTTTTTTATACATATTTTATATATTAAATCATAAAATGATAAATTAAACTATACTGACTTAATAAAGAGTTCCATACAAGTGTGCAATCTGAAACCTTATTTACATCCTCCACGAGGGCAACAGAAGCCCTTTGGAATGGATTGGGGACACAATTTACTTATTTATTTTAAATCCCGTATCAAATAAAATGAGCAAATTTTTTAAGCTTTATTCTGACACCAACCATATGAGTTTCTGCAAATGCAAGTCACACAAGATATCCTTTTACTGATTTCTTGCTTCCTCCAGCGTCATGGCATTAATGGTGGTAGTGACATTATTATGATATTTTTAATACACTTAAAATAATGTCTCTCCATTTATAATGGGATGAGGGTGGTTTTTTTTCTCCACTGTTTTTATCTATAAATTTCACATCCCCTAAAACTATGAAATTTATTTAATATTTAATATAAAAAGACAAAAATATAATTACTATTGGAAGTTTTACACCATTTTTTGGAGATAATTGTCCTATTTTGATTAGAAAAAATTAATAAAAGAAAAGACAGAGGCATTTTCAGGAGAACTTGACTTACTATATTTTTTGGGGTCAATTTGTATTAAAAATTTATTTAATTTTGAAAATAAAACATTCAATTTCTTTAATATAATATTCTTAAATTCCTAAAGTCATTAGGGAAAATCTATAATATACTAAATAGGAATACCTGGAAAAGCCACTTGTTGGCAATTTAAAGCATTCTTTGTAAAATATTAAATGATTAAATTATTAAAAGTTATAATTGATCATTAATTGAGATATACGTTACAATCGTTTATTATTATTTATAATGGTTTAATATATCAATTAAAATACACGCAATAACAATTCTCAATTACGATATACCACAATTAATAAAATGTAGGATCAATCACCTTTTTAATATCGATATTTTCTTAGGAAAAATGTGAACTTGAAAGTTATTTAAATAATAATAAAAAAAACTACGAATCTTATGTATCAAATCTTTTTTTTAAAATTTTTTTTTGTAATTATGTATAGCAAAATATAAAATAATTAAGTTATAAAAAAATAGAATACAAACAATTTTCATGAGTGTGCATGATCATTGAAATAAACGTTCTAACTATTTATTATTATTATTATTATTTATTACAATAATTGATTAATATGTCTCCATCAATATATATGATAATGAATAAAAGACATTTGAATAGAGAAATTACCAATGTTGTTATGAGAAAGAATTTTGAAATACATTTTTCTATTAAATAAAATTTTTTGAAATTTTTGAGATGATTGTAACCAAAAAAGAAAAGAAAAGAAGTTCATCCTAAAAACTATCACTCTCATCCCTATCTAAAACTAACAAATGCATTAAAAAACCATCAACATAAAACTAATAATCCGTATTGTAACAAACAATTCATACAAGCGTTTATCAATGTGTAAGTTATTTTGTATAGCATGCCTTTTTAAAAGGGATATGATTATCCGAAAAAGAACTCTCTTAACATTTTTTAAAAAACTTATAATTGTATCCAAAATTTAAATGACTAAACTAATCACAATTTTATGACCTAAAAGTTTTGTAATTTTTTTTGTTTAATTTAAATAGAAATTTTGTAGTATTATTACATTTAATATTTATATTCAATAATTTTAAATTACTCGCGGACCATGCATATCCATTATGTATCGTACGGGTGTAATACTCATGTAAATTAAAACCATACTTATTTATTTTAAACAAATGAACAATGATTAAAGTAGAAACATTAATAGATATAACTTATATTTGTAGGAAAAAGAAACTTGCAAGACCCCAAATTTAAGGGTGCAATAGAGTTAAGTGAGTCGAGTTTGGAAAAAAAAGAAAAAGAAAACCGAGCTCATGTTTGAACTCACAACTAATTTTTTATTATTAAAAAAATATTATAATTTTAAATAAAATTATATATAATACAATATATAAATATAAAATTTGATTCCTGAAAGTCTAAATAGAATTAACTAGAATTCGCTAAACTTGAACTCAATGGTAAATTGACCGGTTTAGACGGTCTACCAGAATAAGCCGATTGTTTAAATTGGATAAAGTTTCTAGAAAAGGCTGTTTTGCAATTACGGTAATGTCCTCCCAAACCAAACCCCTTCCTAATCTTAAGCCAGCCAGCAGTAAGGTAAAGGACCCCTCCAAGTGAGCCACCTTTGCCCCACGGCTGTGGTCATCTGTCACCACCGCCATCACCAAATCGCCACTGCAGCAGTCACTCACACTCTTCCCAGCAACAACCTGTCCATAACCAAAAGACAACCACCCACCTCACCCACTACGCAACCCACTCCCCATCCCAAGGTGGGCATGGAGTGGTGGTACTAGGGAAAAATATGTTCACCGTTTGAGTGGTCGTGGACTGACGATACACTTCTTGCATCGTCATCATAATCATAATAATCAAGAAAGAAGGAAAAAAAAAAAAACCATCCTTTTTTACCCATCACACGCCCTTTCCCCTACGTAGTCTTTACCGGTGCACAATCCCTTTTAACCATCACCGCACTGCACCACCACCACCATCTATTTTTTGCTAGCCTACGCATGCTAGTACTAAATTCAATGCCTTTCTACATCATCACCTTATCAACCACCTCAACACCCATACCACTCCCCACAACCTCACCCACCATATCCGGCCCTAACTTGCGCCTCTCTATCTCATCTAAGCGTCCAAAACCCACCACCTCATGTCTCCATTCCACCCCACCGTCACCATTTTCTCTCGCCCGCCCCCCTTTTTTTCCATTCCCATTTATATCCCACCACGTTTCATTGCCTACCATAATTTCTTACTAAATGCCAAGTCTCCTACCACCGCCCACTCCACCGCCTAGAGTCCGCCTCTCGTGAATCTTTATCTCATTTGGACCTTTTCTTTTTAACTTCTGCCACCGATCTCTCTACTGGGACGGCGGAGATTTTGTTAAAGTTCGTTGCTTTTTTGGAATTCTGTTATTTCTTTCATCCCTTTCCCTGGGATTTTCTTGGGCCTTAAAAGAATTGTTATGGCAACTGCTACCGCCCCTGTTCCAGCCTCCGGTGATTCCGTGGAGAAACCCACCCGGAAATTTCCACCGCCATGCTGGACGCAAGAGGAGACTTTGGCTTTAATTGATGCCTACAGAGAGAGATGGTACGCCCTCCGCCGTGGATACCTACGCACGGCGGACTGGGATGCGGTGGCCTCAGATGTGGCTAGCCGTTGCCCCGATGCTTCCCCTGCCAAGACCTCGGCCCAGTGCCGACACAAGATGGAGAAGCTTCGCCAGCGCTACCGTGCGGAGAAGCAGCGATCTTTATCATTCCCCTCCGGTAGATTCTTTTCCACTTGGTTCTTTTTTGAAAATATGGATGCTATGGAGAATGGTACTCCCGTTTCAGTTGTAAAATCAAATCTGGAACCTGATAATCGTGAAAGTTCCGGTAATGATTTTCGCTCAAAGTCTTCAATTGATCAGAATGTAGTGAAATTAAAGCTTAAGCCAAAAAATACCACGAAATTTAATGGTGATTCAAGTCCTAATTTTGATTTCAATCATACTGTTGGAGGTAAGAATTCTTCGAAAATTATTGATGGAAAAGTGAGCTCTGATTTTGGATCTACTGCTCTGAATGAATATTCTCCTTATCTAGAAATGGGGTCTGATAAAGAGGAGGATGAAATGGATTTTGAAGGTGGATTTCACCCAAAAAACCAGTCTGCAGTATACGTTGCTGCAGGGTTTAAGGGGAAGAACTTTATGAAAACATATGGGGATTTGAGGAGTGATTTTGAGTTTGGAAGTGTTGGAGGTAAAGGCTTTGATGCTACTGATGCATTCCACGTGAAACCTTTTGGGGATGAAAGTTTGTTGCCACCACGATATAGGGCCAAGAAATTTTTAAAGGTAGACGGAAGGGTAAACAGAGCTCTCACTTCCTCTCAGGAAGAAAGTAATGCCAATGCTGCTAATGATGGTTTCTGGGTTAGGGTAGCTAGTGATAGAAATTCATTGCCTTTAGGTGGGAGGGCGAAGTACATGCGGAATTCTGATTCTGGTCCAGATTTTAGAGGGTTAGGTGGATTCTCTAATCCATTCGATTTGGGGATGGAGTCGAAGGAAGGTGGTGGAGGGGTTAAGCGGGAGAGAGATCCCATTGAGGAGATGGTTATGTCAATTAAGATGCTAGGTGAAGGATTTGTGAAGATGGAAAAGATGAAGATGGAGATGGCAATGGAGATTGAGAAAAATCGAATGGAGATGGAGATGAAGCGTAATGAATTAATAATTGACTCACAGCGACAGATTGTTGATGCTTTTGTCAAGGGTTTATTTGAGGTTAAGAGCCAAAAAGTGAAGGTGACAGCTGAATCAGAATCATGATCATAATCATAGGTGGAGATGGGCTACGAACTAATGTTTTGT
Organism: Parsonsia alboflavescens; assembly: GCA_028571225.1. Taxonomy (NCBI): domain Eukaryota; kingdom Viridiplantae; phylum Streptophyta; class Magnoliopsida; order Gentianales; family Apocynaceae; genus Parsonsia; species Parsonsia alboflavescens. Next base: position 11,507,720 of record JAOXNR010000031.1, on the reverse strand, counting down.
ATTTCAGTCAGTTACTTTTTCAATAACCACTTGAAGAAAATGTTGAGTTCTCTTTTAAATTTTTTTTTAAGGACATACAGATTTGTCTTGTATTAGTTTTTCTAACTATCTCAACCAAGATTTTCTAGATGTATAATACGTTGTCATTTCTATTTGTACTCAGAGATAGGCAGAAACTTAATCATGTATATACTTTTAATAGCATACCTTTGGGGTATCAGAGTGAAGATTCTTGTTTATCTTTTCGGGTCAATGTTTTGTTGGGATTCACTAATTTTGATTTGACAGTGTGTTCATTCTCATTGAATCTTCTCAAAATCTTCTGGGTGACAATGCCTTTGGGACTGGCATGGTATCATTTGTGATTGTTTTTAACTCTTAACAAGAGTAGAGACTCTGATAAAGATATCTTCAATGTTCATGGTCACTTTAGGTGACAGTAATGTGTTCAGCCACGTCTGTGTTCTTTTCATTTTAAGTCTCCACTTTCATGTCTTTTTAGTTTCTTTCTTTTTTGTGTCAACTTTAAACGTTGGGTAGTATGACACCTTTTCTACTCTGGGAATACTTTTGTTTGGGTTGGTAACAGGTTATCTCATGCATCGGTAGAGATCTCAGACTACTTTGCCTTCTTCTTCTTCAGGTAACTACTCTGTTTCTTTAAGCCGAGTTTTGTTATCTTTTCTAGACTGTTTACTGCAAAGATTTGAGAAGTGAAGAATTTGATGAGTTATGTACAAATAGAATGACTTTACCTTCTTACCATGGCTATAAACTTCTAATGGCATAATATAGTTTAGTATATTTCTTGTTTAAAATGGCATATATGCTTCTTCCTTGAACGCACTATTCTCATCTGATAAATGCTTTTGGTATTTCTTGTTTTGAAATGGCAATTATTTTTCTTCCTTAGAAGCTCTAATCTCACTAGATCATGGCTGGGAAAAGTGGGGTTGTTTCGGTCATGTGTTTGACAGCTTCTAGTTCTAAAGATAGCAGATTAGAGTAGGTAGCATTGTGTCCAAAACTACTAACACATAAAAGATAAATTTACTTTCTTGAAGTCTTGTATTTTAAAGTGGATTTGATACTAGGAGTGTAAGGGAAGTGAGAACCTTCCTCCCCTGAAATCAAGGATTTTGATGGAAGTTAACCGAGAATCAAGAATGTTTTGTGGATTGATTGGTGGGCTCGTGTATGTCCCTCCTATCGCATCATAGGATGGTGGATTGTCTTATGGGGTGTTTCTGTGTTGCTGCACATGCTCGCTGCTCTTGCCACCATTTCACCTTCTTCTCTATCTTCTGCTACGACTTTCTCCCATGTTGCTGTTTATTTGATTCTTCCATGACGTTGCTGCCTCTTCCTCCCACAATCTCAACTTTTCTTTTCCCCGATTCTCCTCTTAATCAAATCAAAGCTTCCTTAAGAAGGGAGATCCTTATTAATTTGCCAAAAATTTGAATTGGACAAAGAATGGATAAAAACATGGAAAAAAGAAGCCTATTTCACTGCATTGAAGCTTCAAATTAATTCAATATCTTTATAATTTTACTTATTTGATTTTTCTCCAAAATGTATAGATCTTGGCTGTGACTGTCAAACTGGTGGTGCCTCTAAATTCCCGAAAGTTTTCTACACCGTTGGCGGGTGGAGAAAGGCGACGATCACGGGATACAGAAAGGAGTCGTGTGCTTACAGATGAATTCGGGGTTTCAAATTGTGATTTAGGGCATTCTTGAAGTTTTAACTATTTCTATGGATAATTTGGTAATGGTTTTGGAAATGACAAGGACTTTGATGTCTCGATTCCTTTTTTGAAAAAAACCTTGAAGAGATCTGTCCAAATGAATACTGAGTTTTGAAGCACTCTGGAAAATCAGATCAAAACATTCAGTTAAGATTTGAATTCTAAAACTTAAAAATTGAGCTCTTGTACAGATGCGCCCATGGTTATTTTTTTGATGCCGCTCTTGTATCATGAATTTTGAATGTTTCTTATTCTGTTAGAAGGGTTATTTTATTTTATTTTATGTCATTTATCTACAGGATGTCCCTAATAAAAGGATTATTGAAGGGTTTTGAAATAAAGATATTTTTTAATTTAAAAATTTACATTAACTATCACTCACTTAACTAATTAATGAGATGTCTAATTTTCTAGTCCAATAAAGTATTGAACGAGCATTTGGTTAAAACAGTAAGAAATGTTTGGAAAAATTATGTGTTCTTCTTGCTCATGCAGATAAGGGTAAAGAGGTGCAAAGCAAAGCAAGACAGAGGTCCAACGTTTTAATAAAATGTATATTTTTTGTCCTTTTATACCTTTTTGTATATTTACGAAAATATAAAGAGTTAATGGGATAAAGTAATTAGGATTTTATGTATAGCTACTTAACTACAACTTCTGTTAGTCAATACTAATTAATTGTTTTCTTAATCTATTTTATTTTTAAGTACTTAATTAGTCAATATTCATTAATTGTTTTCTCTTGGGAGAGACCGGAGAAAAAACTTGCAGTCGAACATTAAATAATGAAAGAATGGATTTGTATAGTATTTTATAGCCCTGTTTAGTTAAATGGGTTGAGTTCAGTCTTGAAAATTGAGGCCCAATGTCATTGGATTTCAAAGGATGGCTCAAATTTGGGCCAAAATTTTTCGTGTGGTCCATTTATTTATTTCCAGTACTTTTAAAATAATTTTTCAATTAGTTTCAATAATTTTTGATGATTTGTTAATGGATTTAATTATTTATAGATATTATTTAATTATATTTTAAAAATTATAAAGTAACATATAGAAACAGTAGCAATTGAAATGTTAAAAATTGCAAGTTGTTTACTTTCATTATCATATTTAAAATTGTCTTTTGTATTATACCTTGGTGATTGAATATCTATTGACTTAAAAAAAATTATAAAATACATTTGACTTTTGTAAAAATTATTAATTTATTCTTTTCATTTTCATAATTAATAATAGGACTTTTTGACAGGACAATGCAAATCTTAAAATTAAAGAGAATTTTACATTAAAAATTTGTCCAAATATAAGTTTCAATTTTGGATTATTTAAAATGAAAATAGTGAAATTTCAATGTGGATAAAGAGATTTCTATTTTGGGTATTAGGTTAAAATATTGAAATCAGATTATTATTTTTGGTCATTTGATTGATTGTATGCATTTTTTTTTTATAATATAATTTTGTTTTAAGTTTATGAAATAATATAAATTTAAATCATGGATATTCTTTAATTTGTAAAAACAAAAATTATGAAAAAGCCATATGGGTCTTCAGAGGTTGGAATGAATTCTTTATATAGTAAGCCTTTAAAGAATTGGACCTAATTTCGACTTGATCCCAGTTTCAAGGGATTTAGTGAGCTTAGGCTTGGCTGGACTTGGATGAACTATTTTGATAGGTTTTATTAATTAGCAAGCGAATTTAATTAGGAAAATTCTGATATGGATGAAAGTCCATGTCTTCACGAATAGACCTTATACTTCATATCAAGTCAATGATTATTATTACTCTCTCAATCTGAAAATGAATATCCTATATTTCATTTTAAATTATTTAGAATTGAATGTCCCCATTCCTTAATTGATAAAAAATTTATTAAGAAAATTAAAAATGTAATAGCCAATATGCTAATGAATTAAGTAATTTTTTTTCTATTAAAATAGTTATAAGTTAAATTGAAACGTTAAATTTTAGACGGAGAGAATAATATTTTTTTTACCAGTACTTTATGGATAAAATATATGACGTGACTCAATGTGAACCATAAGGTTCAATGAATCCAATCCATAATAAAATTTTATTTTAAGTAAGTCATTAGCCTTAACATAAACTAAAAACTCTTAGGGATTGCAATTATATCAATAATATACTTGTTATCTCTCCTTCATTTATAATTAAAACTATCCTTCTTCATGTCAAACGAGAGAAGAAAAAAAAATCATAATTATACATTGAAAACTATAAAATAATTTATATTAAAAAAAAAAAGGTGATTAGCAACTTATAACTTATAGATAGAATCATAGAAGTACATTTACATCTATATATATTTCTCATGCAAATACGTAATGCATTTAGAAGAAAAATTCCTTCCTCCATTAAAGAACCTGAATACCATCAAGCTTACTACCCTGCTGCTGCTGCGGCTGTTGCTGTACGTTTAATGAGTTCGTTACATTCACATGATTATTAGTATTATTACCACACACTAATTCCTTATTAAGAATTTCTTCTGCCCTATAAGTTGAATGAGCCCCATAAAATACATAGAACAAAGTTATCAGACATGCCCATATCCCAAACCTCTGGTAAGACAGTTTCTTTAACGTTGTCATCAGAAAAACATTCAGAAATATCGAGATCGCCGCCGGCCACGGCATCAACGGCACCGACCATTTCCCAGTTTGATCAGAGTTAGAAGAGGAAGAGGAGGGCATTGTGAATTGGAAAAAGGTAGTAATGGTAATAATGAGAGCACCAAATATTGGTAGGCCCCACTTGCAGTACTGTCGTTTTGTCTTCCACGATATGGAGAAGCCAATTGAGAAACAGGAGAGGAGGAAGAGGAACAAAAGCGTGCGCAGTGCTGGACGAGTGTTGCTGCTTCGGAGGACCACGTACCGACGGTAGATGAGGGCGTTGGCTACTAGGTAGAACACTAGAAGCGTGCCAATGGAGATCATCTCGATAACGATTTCTAGTTCCGTGAAGAGTGCAATTGATGCTTGGCAAAACCCTGTAATATCATTCATCATGTGGAATAGAATATAAAAATTTTATCAAGATCATTAATTTCTAAAAAATACATATTAAAGGAAAAAATAATCTTGAAAAAGTTTGAGAGAGAATTTATTGAATAACATATGCTCTAAATTCCATTTGTAGATAGTTATGAGTACTGAATTGATGATGATTACAAAATTGTTGAAAGAATTTTTTTCCCCTTTTTTAAGAGTATTCCCATCTACTTGTTTTTTTTCCCCCCCTTCTAAAATATTGAATATTGCGTAAGTATTTTAGACTAGTATATAAATATATATAAATATATATATATATATTTATATATATATATTAAAATGAAAATATTTTAATTAAAATAAAAATTCTATTTTAAAGTTTCTCTTTCTGTTTTTTTATTTTTTTAAATGACAATTGAGTTGACAATTTTAAACTAAATTTATTTCTCTCTAAAACTAAAAAATCACTTTTAGGAAATTAACCTGCACATCATATAATGTAATTTTAATTTGAGTGATGAATTAATAAAAAGAGAGACATTGTATAACAATTAGGTGTTTTTTTTTTTTAATGATGTTCGGCCAATTTCACCTAGGGGTATCCTTTAATGGACTTGACAATTAAGTATTTGGTGATCAATTGCTTCATTATTAATATAGTACCAACCTTGAAATTAGAGAAAGTCATTTCATGACCTAATTTATGAACAAAAAAACTCAACCCCTCATCCCCTAAATTTCCTTTTCTTTTCTCAAAAAAAAAATAAAAATAAATAAAGAGAGAGAAAAGAAAGAAAGAAAAAATCTAAACACCTTAATTCCTCTTTTCGTTCCTTTCCTTTCTATGCATGCATGTAATAAATCCTAATTAAATTAATTAAGTAGCAGTAATTACTGGGTATTTGTAGTACCTTGAAATATTGATAAGATCATTTCATTACCTAATTCATGTTTAATCATTCATCAAAAAGTAATGGTAAATGCAAGAGACGGGAAGGCAAGAAATGATAGGCGCTATATATCCAATAGTATTCTGCACTAAGTTAGTCATTGCAATTAGTAAAACTACTACATGCATTATATATATGTGGCTAAACATTATGTTGGACAACGAATCCGGATGGCAAACTTTCATTTGGGAATTAAAGATATGGAATTGATCATTTTATTTAAGCATATACAAAGTTAATTCCTATTTATTGTTATTTGTTAGATCATATATATGATGAAAACAAGAAAAGAAAAAAAAAGGAAAAAGAAAACCTTTAGATTTGTTACATAACTAATTAATCAGGGAGAAGTCAAAAAGGAGAATTAATGTTTTATATATACTTAAGAAGATGATAAAAAAAAAGTGGGGGAATTCTTTTTCTAAGAAAAGCAAGATAATTTTCAAAAGTCAGATCATGAGCATCAAACCCCCTTTCCTTGTTTTTCACGAAAACACCTGTAATACCATAAAGGGGTGTGGGATGTGGATAGCAATGCCCAAATTGAGATAGAAAACTGTTGATTGTAATACTAACCCAAAATGATGGTTGCATTTAGTGGGGTGCCTGTGGAAGGATGAACCTTGGCTAACCAGGAAGGTACAAGCCTGGATCTTCCAATAACACAAAGATACCTAGCTTGGCCAAGCATGGCAACCAGAAGAGATGCCACAATTCCCAGACTTGCTCCAGCTCCCACCACATTACTTGCCCATCTCCAACCTATCTTCTGAAATGCTACTGAAAATGCCGCGGCATCTGCAATCTACAAATTAATCACTTCAAAAATTGATCAGTTAGCCCAATAATGGAAAATTTCTCACTCTGATACTATATTAAATTTCCACCTGCTTCAAAAGTTTAAGCTGATGGAGAGTAGGATTGAATTTATATAGTTGGCAATTTCTTACAAAAAAGTATATGCAAGTGATTGCATAAAAATTAAGGGTAATAATTATCTGACCTTGTTATATGGAACCAGCATACACAAAGATAAGGCCATGAGGCAATAAAGAGTAGAAACAATAAGAACAGAACCAACAATTCCCACAGGAAGGTTCTTTGAAGGATTCTTGATTTCTTCAGCCATAGTTGAAACTGAATCATAACCTATGTAGCTGAAATAAACTATGGCAGCTCCATCAAGAACTCCCTTAACACCAAATGGAGCTATCCCACCTGGCTCTGATCTCAGGTTTTCAAGATTTCCATTCTGAAAACCAGCAATTACAATGAATCCAAAGAAACCAACATGGAAAATTGTCATTACAAGGTTCAGTATTGAGCTCTCCTTTGTGCTGCAAATTTCAAAAAGCAAAACAATTAATATTAATTTATCACTAGTAAAAGTCCACTTAATTATATATAATTAATATAACACTGAGAAGATAATAAGTCTGATGTCACTCCAATTAATTACTCAGAAGGGATCCCTTTTGAGCAAATGTCTTACCTGTCCAGCTAGGGCATGCATATTCTACCAAAAATTAAAACAGCATATAAGCTATCATGGAATTATTATAAGAGCAACTTTTTCTTTAGCATGGCCAAAAAATAAAAAGAAATAAAAACTGTATTTAATATAAAAAATACACAGAAGAAATGGTAAAAATGATCCAAACCTATGGCACAAACATATGGTTAGGATGGCAATTAAGGCAACAGCTGGGAAATCCAACATGTTGTAACCCTTCATCAAACCATGAACTTCCACTCTCCAAGAATTTGGATCATTCAGTCCAAATGCACAGCACAAATACTCTGTGAAAGTTCTTGCAACAGCAGCATTTGATAACACATACTCCATCAGTATATTTGCACCAGCAAAATAACCCACAAATTCCCCTGCACCCACATTTCACCATATATTACAACAAGAAAAGAAAAGATTAATTCTAAGTATATTTCAAGAATTACTCCCTCTATCCAAAATTGAATATCCCATTTTGACTTGCAAAATTTTTATAAAATTAAATTAGTTCATTTTAAACTTGTGATGATGTTAATTTCTAATTGGCAAAATTTCAACTAATTTATGGACAACTAAAATAGAAATGGTATAATTTTTTGCTTACCAAAAGTAACCCTGAGGTAACTAAATGCACCACCAGCAACCGGAATCTCAATGGAGAATTCAGCGTAGCACAGGGAAGAAAGTAGAGCTGATACACCGGCGATTATGTATGAAATGAAAACAGCAGGGCCTGAGGTGTTCCGAGCAACGGTTCCGGTAGTAACAAAGACTCCAACACCAAGCATTCCTCCAACTCCAAGAGCTACCAAATCATAGCATGTGAGTTTTCTCTTCATGTCTGCACCAGACCTTAGCCTAACTTTATTAAGCTCCTGGTCAGGTGTCCATGTGGCTAACATTCTCTTTTTCAGCCTATTAGGTGTCTGAGTTAGAGAATGAAGGTAAGTAGAGAACGTGGATGCTTCTGCAGGTTGATGGGCAGCCATGGATTTTGTGATATTGATTCAGCAAATTAAATTGTTATGGCTTAGACATGGAAGGTTTTAGAACTTTGGATGGGTCTTAAATATGTGCAATGGAGGGGAGAGAATATATATAATATTATATACAATTATATCAAATTAGATGTACGATCAACTCCATGTGAATATAACTTTTAATTATATATAGTAATGATATAGTGGATAACGACAGTTAAATTATGTTGTAAACTCTCGATTGTAATATTCATTCAGTCAACACATAATCAATTTCATGTAATTACACATAAAATCCACCATAATTTGAGTTTCATTGTCTATCAAAACATTATATATATATATATATATATTTGCATGATGGGGAAGAGAACTTGTTTTGTGTGTCCCTAGATTTTGAAAGTACATACTTGGCCTTTTGGCCATTGTAATCTTACTGATTTGCCCTGTAAAGTCAAATTTTTGTCTCAGCTTTTTAGGCTCCCAAGACTCCACATAGGTTCCTTCCTTCCCTTAAAGAAGAAGCATGCAAAGAAAAGGTGGAAGTATTTTGAAACAATCTTGTAAGAGGAATCACAAAGAAGAGAGACTTTGAATTTTTGACTTAATCTTTTTCAAAATTTCCTTATATAATATACTTAGGAAAGATGTGATAGGCATCCATACTTTGTTCAAAGCAACTAATGAAAAGAGTTCTTCACCTCAATACATCCTTAAGAACACTTGGACTAGATTCTTGAACTGAATTTATCTCATAGTTTTAGTTTTTATTTGATGATTTGATGCATTCTAGATGAGTATTGTCCTAAGATGCTCTTCTGTTTCTTCGGCCCCCTTTCCCCACTACCCCTTTTCATTTCTCAGGTTATATATAACTACATAATCCACATTTATAGAATACTTGCAATAAAACAGATTCCCAGAAAGGGTATATGTACGATCAAACAGGAGTTCTTTTATGAATTGAGTTATAACAGTCAATTTGCGGCTTTGCGAAGGTACACATGGCTGGCAGTTTGGGAATCTTTCCCCATAATATTTTCAGTTTATATACAATGTACCAACTGCTTTGCTTTATCAAGAAATGAAACTTGTAAATTTTTTTATCTGAAATTAAATGTCTTATTTTTACTTGTATAAATTTTTATAAAAATAGTTGACTTATTTAAACTTTAACAAAATTTTAACTCAATTTAAAAAATGAAATATTAATTTCAAAAAAACTCAAAATAAAAATATAAAAGTTCAATTTCGAACGGATGGAGCACTGGTTATCAATGCTGAGATTGTTTGAACACATTCTAAAGTGTTGAAGAAAGATATATATATATATATATATATATATATTCTTCTTAGCATTTATTCAGATTCATCAATCAAAAGAAGATAAATTTTGTCGGGATTAATAAAAGACATTTTCTGAGTGTTTGAAAGAATTAAAAACTGCCCTTTTTTCACTTTCTAAATAACTTTTGAACCAAACCATCAATGCTGGCCTCAAGGGTTCCGGACATCTGTTTACAAAAGAATTATTACTTGAGAAATTATGTTAATTAAGTATGACATATATCATAATCATGCATGCAAGTACCCTTATATATGTGCTTCAGTGGATGATCCAATACCATTTAATGGCAGACCTTTGAGATATGAATAGTAATAATAATGATTCTTTTAAACTAATATTTTCTAATTATATATCCATTCAGTATGGCCATTCTAATGACAATCCAATTGTGAGATTCAAGAGATTTTTCAATCTTATCTTTTTGGGTCAAATAAGATTTCACAAGCATGAAATACCTTACAGTACAACCAATAATATAAAAATTATTGCCTCCAGATTCTATCCTTTCGGTGGCTAATCTATCAGAAGTTTCTCCAGAAATTCACAGAGGCCAACATTTTTTTTTTAAATTTCATTTTTAAGTTGGAAATTAATCAGATAATGCATAGGTTTGTTTCACTGCAGTTTTTCTATTTTCAAGAATAAAATTAAGTTCCCAAAATGTCTAAACAAAAATTGCCCCCTCTGCATATTCAAAGGAGAATAAAAAAAGAAGAAGAAGGAGAATTGAGGTCATTTTCTTTAGACAACACACTGATTCATGTTTTT
>JAOXNR010000031.1:11462864-11494819 GCA_028571225.1 Parsonsia alboflavescens | reverse complement strand
GGAGGATTAGGGGAGGGGTGGGTGTAAAAAAAAAAAAAAGAATTCTATTAATGAGAATCATTAAACCATCAAGAAAAAAAGGGATTAATTAGGCTAAGTTTTGCTTTAGTAGGCTTTCTAGACTAACCCACATTATGGCTTATAAGTTGAGGGTTTTTCAGTCTCTCATATGACTTGCATATGGAGATATTATAAACCATTATAACTTTCTTGTGTTAGCAAATGATTACTTTCTTTCATTGGTTAATTGTATTTTAATGGAAAGCCAATATTCATGGGGCAAAATTGGACCAAAAGTTGGATTTAGAGACTTCATGCTTAGACTTTCTTGGTAGTTATTTTTTTCTCTTATAAAGAGCATCATATGACGTTTCCTATGCGAGGGTATAAAGACTGTAAATTTAATTCTTTTATATATGTATTTTGGGATTTATAAGAGGGCATGCAAATGGCCTTTTTTTCCTTTTCATGATTCAATCATCATTATACTCTACGGTAACCTCACTTTCGATTTCGTAGTTAAGTTTCACTAAACCCACATGAAATTAATCTAATATTCCTCAAAGAAAAGCAGTGACCTAACAAATTACTGATGATCATCTCCACATAACAGAAGAATCCTTTTATTTGACCTAACAATTTAGCTTAACAGAAATGGAAGCCAGCTGATGAAAATGGAAGCCTTGGTAACAGACAAGAGACATGAATAGAACTTGCTTGATTAAGTTAATAATAAAGCTCGTTCCCTTTTGATGTATCAAAACGTTGTTGTTTATAAAATCTTGCCTAATAAAATTTAGATATGGTCTGCCATGAAAAGATCAACTTGCTATGATGCTTCTTCACATGAAAAGGGAAAATGATATCATACCATGAGTAGCCATAAACCATAGGCGAAAAATCATCACCAATGCTCTCTAAAATTGATCTGATTAATTCCGTCTCATGCCTGAATAGTATACTTTTGCATAAAGGGAATTCATGTAAACAAAATTTGCTCAAATAGTAAAATAGTCATACCTATGATTAAAAGGTCATGAGTTGTATCGTGAAAGCGATAATTATCGCCTTATCCTTTAAAAAGATCTCTATCAGAATAATCAGGTTAAAGTAGTTCAAATATAGCCTTTTTTTTCCCTTTCACAACCAACAATCTTCTCCCTTTACAAAATACCATAATATGTACCAAACAAACATATGCCAAAGTAAAAAAAGTAACCATCCTAGAAAAGGGATAAAAGAATATATGTTTTTGTCCTGAGGCAAAAAAAGTTTATCTCAGAAATCAATTTAGAGGTTGACGATGGAAGCATCACAGTCAATCAGCATCAACAAGGATGGTCATTTCACCACCCATCCAATCTGAACATAATGGCAGCTTGTATATCTAAAACCAAACAGAAGAGAGCCAGCCCTTTATCGTCCAGATGCAACTTTCTTGGAATTTTCTTTTCCATTTTGCTTTAGGATTAGATGGATTGATACCATAAAAGACAAGGTTTTCCACCACACTTTGGCTTAGATATATAGCAGAGATCTCATGGCCTGGGAAAGGCAAATGAGAGCAATTGGGAATGACTTTATTTCATGCTTCATTGAAATTCTCTCCATTTTAATGATGACAAAAGACTGTCCCTAGAACACTCCTAGATAGATCAAATAATAGATATATTGCCTTGATTATTGTCAGAAGCTGAATTTATCATACATTTCACTTCCAGCTAAGCTTTGTGAATGTCATTATCAAAAGAAAGAATAATTTCATAAAATTGTCATTTGGTTTAGTCATTTCAAATTTTGAACACAGTTATAAGTTTTTGAGATATTTTTTGGACAACTATACCTCTGTAAAAATATGTACTATACAAAAAATTCTACAGATTTACAAACGTATGAGTTGTTTTAAGCTTATAGGTTATTTAAGAACAAAGAGAGGTTAAATAGGGATGGAAAGGGCAGCTCTGTAAAAGAACATGCCAAATGAGAATTATTTTGTTACAGTTAGAATGATAGACATTTTTTTGTAACTTATCCAAAATGGTCATTCTCGGCAATTTCAGAGGGAAAAAAACCCTATTAAGATATATACCATGTCTATAGAGAAGCTTAACTTTTTCATGATTGAGATCCAAAGAGCATTAGTACACTGAGTTTTTCAGGAATCTAATGAACCAAAAGCAGCTGCTAGGAGATGACTGATATCCTTCCCGAACTTATGAAACCAAGTGGTGTCTTATAAAAAAGATGATCTCTTTTTCTCTTAAAAGGTGACTGACTGACTATCTTCTTGATATGATGTTTTTAAAGTAGTCTAAGCAATGATGTCCCCCCATAAGGTTGAGTTTGATCAGAACTTCACAGTAGGTGTAAATTAATGAAGAAATGAACAGCAGAAGAAACTCTCATTAATTAAGTAAATGATTCATCTTTTTTGAGATATGAAACATCATTACCATAGTAATTACCAATTTTAGAACAAATTTCCTAGAAATTCTTTCAAGCATTGTCTGGATCGTTTGTTTCTCAATGCTTTTCTGCAAGTCTACTTTCTTCTGATTATGGGTCCTCACTTTTGCCGCTAATTGCAGGGGACATCAAAAGAAAGGCAGATGGATGACAATACAGTAGATAGTAATGATAGTATCATTAGCATTCAGTTCCATTAGCAAGCTCCAGAAGATCTTCATGATGCAGTGCTTCAGAATCACTAAAAAGAGTTTAAACCTATTCTTAAAGTAGAGTAATGCTGGCAAAATTTTTATGTTTTGCACTTACAATATATAAAATCCAATACACAGAAATGCTATAAAGGGCTCCATACGGAGATTCAAGCGATCAGCATACAGTTAACTTTACATGAATACAGGGAAAGAGCAGCACTATGTATAGAGAGCACCGATGTTCTCCATAGCATTTCTACATATGTACATAAAACTAACTAAAGGGGAACATAGAAATATGTCATCAAAGGCATATTCTTTAGCACGTTGTGCCTAACACATTTCTTGCACTGCTTTAGCACCAAGTTGTTGCCAAACTGAGAAACGAGTTCATGTGTTTGTTGCCAAACTAAGAAACAAATTCACGTCTCCTTCTCAGACACTGAGAACATTTCATAGGGTTCTTATTGACAGTTTCAAAAGTTATCAACAGGGTTTAAGAAGACTTCCCTTAGATTTCTAGTATATAAGTTCTTGAAAATATTCTCTGTGTTGAGAAAATTAATTTCAGCATTTTTTTTGTGGAATTTGACAAGCATTTGAAAGTTAACTTTAATTAGAGAACTCCTCCCAGTGACCCTATTCAAGAATTAATGGGAGGGATAATTAAGTGGCATCTTAATGCCACTAATGATAACTTTAAAGAAAGTGGTATCCTAAAAAAAAGGGAAAAAAAAAAAACTAATCCTCTTTTACTTTGAAGAAGAAGAAAACTGAAAAGCAAATAATGATGCTCAAATATTCCCATTTGGGAAAGGCTGATATGGCTCTGAATGCATCCCCACTCAAATCCTCCTCCACCCCACCCCATCTCCATCCCCCACCAGGCATCATGGAAATTTGAACCAAAAGAATGGTGAAGAAGAATTGAGGTCTCTGCTTTGGTGAATTTCTTTCAAAGTTTATTCTTTGGGACATCTTCAGATGTATTCTTCTTAGGTGGTCTAAATGTGGCCGCGTGTAATCTTTTCAACTACTCGTTTATTCCCTCATCAATATTGCTTGCTGGGGTTCAAGGGACTTTGTGATGATGGACAAATAGTTAAGACTTTCCTAACTTTGGCTTAAAAAGGTTGGTATAAAATTGAAGATCATGGATAAATATTTAACGTTCCTTTGAGGATTTTTCTTTTTGGTGTGTAAGAAAAGGATTCCAAATTTATTAACATCCACCATTTTTGACTTTATTATGATTTATGTCGATTGATATTATTTTACTTCATTTACAATGAGAAAGGGAGGAGAGAGTTAAATTTTACTTTCATTTAGTATAATATTTACATTTACTTCTATCTTGTTTATTAGTTAAGAACGAAGAGGCTATGGAAGAAAATTTAGTTATAGAAATACCATATTTAATATTCAATAATTGTATGGCTTGCGAGATGGGATAAACTTTAAAACCAATGACTTATTATGTTTTCGGCATATGAGACATGTTCAATATGTGAGATACCTATATGGACAATGTCCCATGTCTTCACTTCAATGGTTCTAAAGAAATACAAATATTCATGATGAATTTTTCTTTACCTTCATTATACTTCTGTGTAAATTCAATCATGGCTAGTATTTTTACATTTAAATCTTGTCTTCGGGATAACTTTTCTTTTGTATCCTTTAATTTTGTTCAATGACAAAAACATCCATTTCTGTGGAAAGAAAAAAAGAAATAAATTAATAAAGAAGAGGCAATTGAGTGGAAAAAAGAGTAAATCGTTGATTTGGTTTTAGTGAGTTGTCCATCTTTCCTTGCTTCATCGTAATGCAAAGGGACATAATGTTCACGTTTAATTCTCCAATCAAACACACATAACTTCGAGAATCATATTCATTTTATCCATAATGAAGCATGCTTTTTTTTTCTTCTTTTTTTATAGTGTTCGGACTAGTTTACAGACACTTCAATACTCCGCTTATCTAGAGGATATTGATTTCCCTTTTATCTAAAGGGTACTGGTATGATTCGAATTTAAATCTAGGATTGCACGCACGTCACGTCACTCGATCTACCTGGGATGTCCCGAAGGGACCCAAAATGAAGTATGTCTAGGCAACAAGAAGAAATTAGGCTAACAGTCTAAACACTTTCATTTTCTGTGCATCTTCAGATTCCCAAATGTCATTCTGCAACAAGCATCCTCCTCTCCCACTCGGTCTCTTCTATTCCATAGATTAAAGTAGGAAACCAAACGAGATGCAGATAAAGGGTTTAGCTATATGAACATTTTCCCCAAGAACATTTCTGAGGATAGAAAGAGTGGTAACATGGGATTACAATGGATTTCTATTCACGTCCTTGTATAGCACATATCGTGATCGGCTTTTACCCAGGGCAGCATACCTGAAAAGGGTGCAAGTAGCATTGGCATATGCTTCGATCTGTATGAAAAGACAGTATAAAGATCCAGTGTCAGGCACTTACCATTGTGGGACAAATGGTGCCATCCAGATAACATCACCAGCTTGAATAGGGTACCTGATGCACAAAGTTCACACAATGAGAACATGAAGAAAAGCAACTCTGTTCAAGTGAAAGTAGACCGTTAAACGTGGAATTAGTGGAATCAATGGGTAACACAGAGCGCTCCCATGTGTATTCACGTGAAGTTGATCATATGTTGACCGTGTAAATACACACACGAAGAGCGTTCTGTATGGTGAGCTATGCTGCTCACATAGCATTTCCGTATATGTAGTATACATTCATATACAAATATATATATATATACACACATAGGAGCACTCACCATAGCATTTCTGTTTAAGTATATATAACACAAAAGCAACTGGAAAACGTAATTCAGAATCATGAGATTTGAGTTTGGTCATCTTCTGTTTCAAAGCAGCTAGCTTTAGCTGTTTATTGTTGCATAAACATGGAAAAGAACATTAGACAAATGAAATAAGGGAATTGCTATAGTTTTCAAAGAAGTAATCCAGAATCGTGAGATTAGAGTTTGGGCACTTTTAAGCTTTAACGGTTTATTCCTGCAGAAGCATGGAATAGAACTTTACACAAATAAAATAAGGGAATTGGTACATATTTTCCCGTCATTAAGTTTTTCCTTTACATTTGATTTCTTCTACTTCCCTTTCTCTTTCAGTGCATGTATAGATTTGAAGCCAGTTATCATTTTTTATTCTTTTTGGTTTTATTCAAGCAGAGTTTTAAAGAATTGCCGTTGCGAAGATTGCTTGATACTGGTCAGTCCATTGTCAATACCATTTATAGATGCCCTTGTTCTGTAATATCATATCAAACAGATGGATGTTAAGCATATTCTCACTTACCAGCTATCACCTAAACGGTAGATACCCTGCCCCTCCAACAGCAATAGACCATGCTGATTATAATGGACTTCCTGTGAACAAGCCAGAGAACAATGCTAAATATAGGGATACCAAATCATGAACTAATTTGACTTGAAAATAGATCCATGTAATATTGATGCGACTTTTCAACAAGTAGGTGAAAGTCGTTGGGATGGAGATCTGTCTCATGAATGACTAAAAATATAGCTCATCACATGATCAAAGAAGAACAGAAGATACTGCTCTAGTTTCCAGTTAACAATCTTGCATTTAACCATAATTTTCAAGTAAAGGTTTAAAGTGATTGCTTCCAATTAGACAGTGAAGGGAGTTGAAGAATTTAAATGCAGATAATACAAAAACCAAAATTCTTTGGAAACAACTCAAGTAATTTTATGTGATGGACTAAATATTCACCCATCAAGATCCAATTTTGATGTGGGACACCCAAGGAGAATATTCAATGCAAAATATAGCAATTTCCTCAGAGATTGGATTTCAAGTGAGGACAAAACCAGCAGGAAATTGGAAAAAATACCTTCACATTCAGAAATTCTCCAGGTTGAAAATCCATGACCTGCCAAATGGAGTAACATTAAGGTATTAATTTATGTTTCCACTTCACCATCTATCACAATTTTCTACAATATCAGAATTTCAAGTCACAAATAGCCATGCAATTCAAGAAATCAGAGTAACATATATGGATGATTAGAATATAAGGGGGGAAAAAAACTTACATGAATATTGAAATCATAAGGCAAAGAAACAGGGAGAAGTTTTCTGAGTTCAAAAACCTGAGCAAGAAAAGAACATCAATCAAATGTAAAGGCTAAGGATCATTGTATTACAATCTTCCACTTATAAAACATTTGAAATACTATGAAGTATTGGTTTCTCTCACAAAAATATAGTATAGTGGCACCCTGTAGAAAGTAATAGCTTCAGCAAAGGTGCCAGAGCATATCATTTTACACTTAAGAACATTAATAGAAAAGGTTCAGAATTTAAATAAGTATACCTCTCCAGGAGTCTCAAGAAGAGGCTGCTTGCTTGTTGATCCAACAATCAACTCAGTATTATGGTTTTCCAGGTAGGAGTATCTGAAAGAAAAAGAAGGTTTGATCATAGCTAAGTAATAGAGGAATTGTAAAACAGTTCCTGAACCTGAAGAAAGATTAGTGCACTAAGTCTTATCATATACAAACCTTCTTTCAAACACGACAACTGTCGAAGATGCATCACACTTCAGGGAATGGGTAAAGTTTGGAGGAAGATAAGCATAAGAATCCACCTGCATATAGGAGTATAAGACATCTATCTTACCGAAGGCTTTGTCAAACAGATTGACATGGTAGTTACTCAGCTTAATGATTATAGTACATCATATATAATATTGCTTCAGGTGGACTTCAAATCATAAGAGCAGTTCAAATTTGTAAAAGCAGAAACCTAATCCATGTCATTGGAAACCTAGCAAGCATCAGATTGCAAAACAGATCAACATTAACGAGGGATGCACTCATACTATGATATTACAGTCTAGATAATGACAACGTTATCCCTTTCTGTTGTCGTGTACCCCCTCACTACAATAATGCATCTGCCAAATACTCCAGGACTTCATTTAAGCTAATAGTTAAATGCAAATGATTGAATTTTCTCACCGTTAGCTCATGGGAAATGCCAGATACATCAGTAAGACTTGCAGTACCATCAACCAGAAATATGAACCTGATTATAGAAATATAAAGGGGCAATGCATGAGAAATAAACAAATTTTCCCGCCTCTCATATCATTGTGAACTTTGAATGATTTCTGTAGGAGATACTGAAGTGTCAATACCTCTCAACATCACCTGGAGGAAGACCTGATTTTGAATTTTCTGCAAGAAAATAAACAAGGTAAAGCATATCCAAAGAATGGGAATCATGAAAGAGAATCTGAGAGAAAAGACATTAATCATCCCAACATCAGTGGAAGAAATAATGTACTGAAAAATTGCATGTCAAGTGAATGTACTTACTAAATAATGTGACAATCAGCTAATCTTTCATTCTAAAGTCAAACAACAAGTTGCAAGACTTGGGATAAGGTAGCCCATACCTTGCATCTTAGCCAGGTACATAACAAAATGTGAGCCCATTGCTGGAGTGATGAGATAAGCTCCTAATGTGTTGGTCCTATCAGGCAGATTCAAGAAGCTTATGACAAAGGATCTTAACTATTGGACAAGTATTCAAGTTTCTCATAGTATACCAATCAGGAAGAGGGATAAATACGTGACTTTCTGGAGTAATCAATGCATGGTCCTTTTTGTACACACTGCGAGTAAATCCTGGCAAATCTGTCACAAGTAACTTGAAATTTACTTTCTAGTGAGAGCATTACATTTATGGAACCAAAAACAACATAACTATTAAGGCAAACACAGCTAAACTGAGGTCATTTCCTTAATTGTGCTTGAGGAGGAGTGAACATTGAACAACCAGATGAAATAATCTCATGAAGAACTTGTTAATCCTAGTTGATTCCACAAACCATGGGCTTTTGCCAAAATTAACCAAATTCCTAAAACCAAAAGAAAAAATTGCTTTTGTAAAAATAAACTGAACACATTCACTTAATCTGCATTATCAGCTTTTCTAGAACATTCTTTGAATGCATCCTCATCCTGCATAAAGAGAAAAACTTTGCATTCAGCATTTGTTGAATGTGTTCTCTCTTTTAGACAATACACTTATATGAAGTGTTGTGTCAAGATTTGAAGTTATTTATCAAAGTTATGCTAAACATTTAGAAATATTTTTTTCAAAAAAGAAACCCTATAAACTACTGAGGGTTCAAAGTTTGCATAAGAAAAATCCAAGTTTTGATTCTCTAGACCTGAACCCCTACATAACTAAAGAAGATATCTTTTTCTTCTCCGATAAAGGTTACTATACCATTAACATTGAACAGATATACATACATAGATATAAGCATGTTTCTCATTACACAAAAATCATTTAACATGACATTGAAATTAAAAATCAATATTGAAACAGACTTGTATGACCCTCCAGCTTGATGAGATTAAACTACTGTTGAATCAGTATCACATGTGCCAGTACCTCAGCTGTTAGCATAAATTTCACAAGAAGTTGGTAATATTTGAATATCCGGAATCACATATTTTTTTTCCTTCTTAACCCAATTAGAATTCCCACCCTGGCTTTCTCACTAAAGAATATCTAATGGCAATAGTTTTTCTCATTTCATTTCATACTGTTTCATCCACTTATTCAGATCATTTTGCTATTTCCCAAGCATCAAGGAGGGATATAAACCTTGAAGATGAGAAGGAGATAAAGTGGGGTTGGTAACTTTCCAGTATACAGATTGAGAGTTGGGATCAGTTTTCAAGATTGATGGAGCACTGCAAAACCCTTCTTCGGACAATGCAACATCCAAAGTACCTACAAATTTGACATGGATATGATAAAACTAAACTTTGCATCAGTATTATAATATCGAAAGATTGAAACCAACGAGGAAAGAAAAAGGTTCAACAACAATTTTACTCCAAAACAGTGGCAAAATGAGTAGATAGTAGACTGAAAATGCTGGAAAAGATCGCATCTTTGTCATGTCTGCGTCTTTCAGAGATCTGATACTTCTGGGTTTTTTGTGCTTTATCAGTTTTGGGTTTAGTTTAGACACCTCACACTTCCCCGCTTTGATTGTCTTCATCCTGTGTTTGGTGTCCTGTGGAACGTTGGTGTGGGATTTGTGTCAGCAACCAGCAACGATGAGAAAATCTTCAGTGCATCCGCTGCACCACATCAGCTCTATACATTTGGTGTATCCTTACATTTTCATTGGTCTAAATTGTAAAATTATCCAAATCAGCTTAGCCCTATCACTTATTGGAAAAAAAAAAGAAAAAAATCTTCTAACGCCATCTGATAAAATGTGATTTAATTTTCCGGCGAGAGAGGTCATGGCAAGTTATTGGAGGTGGTGATAAGACGGCGGTAGAAGATTTTTTTTTTCTAATAAGTGATATGACAAAGCTGATTTGGATAATCTTAAAATTTAGATTAATAAAAATTTAAGGATACACCATGTGTATAAAGCTGGTGTGGTGCATCTGATGCATCGAAGATTTTCCCAGCAAGTGGAGTGAGGAGGGCAATTCTTTTTGAAAGTAACTAAAATTACCCGGATGGATTAGGGATGGCAAAATGATCTGGCTCGATGGATATCCGACCTGACTTGATCTGTTTGGGGTGAGTTTTACCTGACCTGTTTAAGGATGGGGCAGTTATGGATTTTATAAAGGAGACCCGCGCACAGGTAAGGTCGGGCTTGGGGTTGACCAGTGACCTGACCTGCCCTATTTAATATACACATTTTATAATTATATTTTATATAAAATAAAATACTAATTTTGCAGTAAAATTTTTACTACCCTAACTGATGCAGTTCAAACACTCAAATTTAGGATGTATTTTATTTAATTGTGAAACAGGCTTTTGGGAATATTATTTAGGAGTCATTTTTTTTAATTGTGGAACAGGCTTTTTGGAATATTATTTAGGATGTATTTTATTTAATTGTGGAACCATTTTATTTTATTTAATTGCCAAAGCTGTATTTTATTTTATTTATGTTGATATGAATTTTGTTTACATTTTTACTTTTTTTTTCCCCTTAAATTCTTGAACGGGTCAAATGGGTCAATTTGACCCAAACCCACCCAAAAAATCAGAACAGATTAGGTTTTATAGGAATAGGTCAGGGCAGGTCACGGGCCTGAGTTAAGAAACCCGTGGCAGGTCGCGGGGTAGGGCAGGTCTGGGTTTTCAAAAACCTGCCCTGACCTGCCCCATTGCCATCCCTAGGATGGATAAAGGGGTGTGGTCGTACAGGATTTTTAATTGTTTTATTAAAATTAAATATATATTAAGTATAATATAAAAGTTGAATTTGTTAAAGCGCGTTTTGAAATGTATTTTAATGCACGTTATAATCGTTATCTTAACAGAATTATTGCTCCGTTTGGTTCGCAACGTGCTTCAATTCACGTTCCAACCGTTATCGTAACAGAATTATTTCTCCGCTTGGTTGATTGCATGAATACTGTCATAACAATTCCGTACCCGCATTAAGACGTACTCCTGCAATGAAAATTTATTTTTGTGGGTGAGTCAAAATTTCTTTGGTGTCAAACAAATAATTACCACATCGCTTTTTCCGAAGCTGAGTTAGATTTGTCTAAAACCCTTAACTGCAGGTTAGGGTTTAAGAGATAACCAGCCTTTTGAGTTTTGATTTTGAATCTCAGACCTGCTTTCCAATAGTGCCTTCTCAATCAAGCACGACGAGCTCAATGGACCCGAAGCATATCACTGTATCACTTTTAAGCGGTTTCCGGCTGGTTCCTCCGGCTGCTATTCCGGCAATGCTGGACTGTATTCTGGCTTCAACGTACTCGTCTCCTTCTTCACTCTTTAATTCTCTTCTGGATGAATTTGGAAATGTTACCAAGGTAATTTCTTTTTTTTAGAAGAAATCAGGAAACGAATAACTCCCAACCCCCCCCTTCATTTCTTGTTATGGGTTTTGCAAAAGGAAAAATCTGGGTAAACACCCATGTTCTATGAGTAATCGTTTTAGTTGGGTGGTACAAGCAATTAGTTGAAGTTTTGTAATTCTTAGTTTGCATTTTTGCTGAAGAAGAATGAATAGAGAAAATTGTAGGTGAGGTTTGTGTATAAGAGTTGTTAACCTTGGTCCTAAGTTTCAGTTAGTCCACATTGTCTACGTTGCATAAGCGAGAAGAACAAAAAGCTATGCATTGTATTTTTTTTCTCTCCTATTAATTCTGCTTTTTAATAAATAATAATAAAAAAATGAATCTTGAGATATTTTGCGTTGAACTCTGGTGTCCTTCATAGGAAATTACAGAGGGAAGTGAAAAACTGGATTCCGGGAGGCATTATTTTATTGGTTCGTATGTGGGTGCACTCTGTCATCTTTTGAAGAAATCAGGTGATTTACTATGAGGTCCAATTCCCAACCACTAGTCTTGTAGTGTGCTGAATTATGCCAATTGTCGCTGCATGAGATCGTTTGGAGTTCTATCTTTCCAAAGAATTAAGTCACTGACTGCTTTTTGCAATTGTCTCCTTAGAAAGCAATTGTCTGCTTTTTGGAGTGGAATATTGATCACTATATACATTATCTCCTTTGAAAGCCTTACTCATATGGATTGACATAGCTTTTTGATTTATGTGGAACTGAACTGTTGTTACAGAATCTTTACATTCTAGTTTCGCTGTTACTACTTGGTAGCCTAGCCATAAATCTTTTCCTCTAATTCTACTCTCTTGCAGTCTGATCCTTTTAGTAGACTAGTCAGTATCTTGTACTTGGCAAGTTACTTCCTAACTAATGCTATACCGCCTTTTGCCAATTTATACTGATCCCACTATTAACAAACTTGAAAAGGCCGTTTCGCTTTCTTGAGAGATGACTTTAACATTCTCTTAGCTAGATGAAATGAAAAACAATACTCTGGTCTCTGGGAAAAGCAACTAATGTGGTTCATGATCCAACCAATATTTACTTCATGAGATTTATATGGGAAAGCATATGTTTCTCATTCCAATTGAGGCGACTTATAGCAACATGAATAACATGTCAGGGGTTGCAAATAGTCTGTCATTCCTTGGATGCATAGCCAATGTAACTGGTTGGAAACACCCGTAGTCAACTGCTTGACGAATGTCTTCATTATGCCAAAATGGATATTTCAACTTAGGCCTGCTGTTGCGTATATCATATCATATTGTTAGTCACTTCAAATGTGAGATAAGGGCATCATACTATTGCATTTGCATCTTCTCAAACCATCTTATTTGATCCACTCTAAGGTTCTTTTAGAGGTTGAGGGACTACAGAAAGCAAATTCTTTCAAGAATGAACAATTTTTTGGGTTAAGTTTCCCATGTGCATTTGCATTGTTTTTCTTTTCCTTCTCCTCTTGTTCAGAAGTTATGAATTGCATTTTGCTCCTGCTACTAAAATTGATGAAACAATTTGCATCTCTGCTTTTGATGAACTGTTTTATTCGGCAATCTACCTGTAATTATTGTTGTATTCAATATATATATTTTTTTCTTCTGGTTGTTCACAGAATTTTTTGTTACAGGAACCAATTCCAATGCTCTTGAATTGTTTATTTGGAGAACTTTTTTACCCATTCTGAAGCAGGTCCATGCATCTCATTTGGAAATATTTAATGAGGTAAATATGATAATTCTGCATGCATATGGCATTTTTTTTTTTTAAAAAAAACCCCAATCCTCCATTATGGTCTCCAAAGGGACTATAGCCTGGTCTGAACTTTGCCTCTAATAGCTCTTTCGTCATTTTTTAAAAATCTAGGTTTTGCGTATGTTCTTTGATGTTGTGGCTCAAACAAACAGCTGGCATGTAGTTGAAACAAGCTTACTTCCCTTCTTGTTCAGATTGGTTGGACTATCTATAGGGATGATTCACAGTCAAGAATCAGCCATTTTTGAATGGAGTTCATGCCTGAATCTTCTGGTCTCTGTTGATCAGTCAACCAACTGGCAGTCCTTTCAATGTTCTAATGACAAGTTAACTAACTACTTGAACATGGACCCACCACAATCTCAGCCTGACTACTTACCATCACCTGTTTCTTGTCATATTCTGATATTAATGCTCAATGCTGCCTTAGAATATAAACATGTAGTAGAAAGTACATACAGTTTGGATTATGAAAATGAAGGCTCTGTGGGGAATTTTTCTAGAAACTTGCTCTGGGATCTTTGTGACCTGTCATTTCAGATGCTTTCCCAAAGTGTAGAGCATCGATCTTCTGCCATCAGAGTCCTTCTGCCATCTATATTTGAAGCATTGGAGTCAAATTGTCCCTTTGAAGTTTCAATTCGTGGGCAAAAACATCTGCTTTCCAGGTAGAACGCAATTGCTGTTCTTAAAATGTTGGAGTTCCAAGTACCTTTGTGGTGTTATTATTTACTTGTTCTACCTCTCTTCCTTGCTTAACTGAAGATTTCTTGTCGGTTTTCTAGGAATCATCTTCTTGGGAAAATTTGGGCATGTTGCAAGAAACTTTTTCCTCTAGGGCTTTCTGAGA
This sequence comes from Parsonsia alboflavescens, assembly GCA_028571225.1. Classification (NCBI taxonomy): domain Eukaryota; kingdom Viridiplantae; phylum Streptophyta; class Magnoliopsida; order Gentianales; family Apocynaceae; genus Parsonsia; species Parsonsia alboflavescens. The sequence goes on along the minus strand of JAOXNR010000031.1, from coordinate 11,480,610 downwards.
GAAGAGATGCATTTGCAATCCTCTCTCTTTATTTATCATCTTCTTTTAGTAATAAAAGTAAAGATGATAATATAAATGGCAAAGGAGAAACATTTGATCTGAGAGGCAACAAGGAATTATGGGATGAAATTAAAAGGGGCTTGGTAAATAGTTCTTGTTAGTGATTTGCCCCCTTTTTTTAAAATAATTTTTTATAATGCAAATGTTGTTTTGCAAGTAATAAGCTTTGTTGTCTTCTAGTTACTTTGCCTTCTTATCTTATCTGCTAGGTTGATAAGGAGAACCTAGTAAGGAAGCAGTCATTACATATTCTGAAAAGAATATTAAGTTTGAGTGAGCAAAGCATATCTGATCCTGGTCTTTCAGAGAGTATGTCAGATGTGAAAAGTTCAGCACATGGTTTAACCAAAAGGGAAAGGTGGGCTGAGACGGAAGCCCTGTCCCTAGGTGTTGGTAAAATCTACAATGTTTCTGACAACAGCTTCAACTGTCAACAGATATGGGGTGCATTTACTCTTCTGTATGAAATGCTTGATGAGTACGGTACTCATTTGGTTGAAGCAGCATGGGATCACCAGGTTACTGTTTATGAATTTAGCTTATATTTCTTTCTTCTGCTAAGTGCAACCAGAGGAGAAAAGTTGACATGATTGTTATAAGATGGATTTATCCAATTCCTTAGTGGTAGCTAAATTATTGTCAGTCGTGGAATGCAAATGATCAAACTCCTGAATTTGAAACAATTTCCAATGTGTTTAGCTATGTTATGGACATCATCTTGTGTGATGTGTCTTCACTTTAAATCTTTGATATTGTATTTTTGGTAGAAGCTCTTGATGACTTGCTTGATCTAAGATATAACATGAGCATTCTTGTTCTAGCAGATGAACTTGTTGCTTCGTTCATCTTTGGTATTGGAGAATCAAGTCCATTCTAGTCGTGGAGAAGGCACTCAGAAGAAAATGGAGTCTTGTGAGGAAATTTTTCGGTGGTTACCCGTCTTGTGGGAACGAGGCTTCTATCATGATAATCCTCATGGCATGCTAACTATTCTAGACTGCAAATAACTTTACTTGATTTTGTCAATTGCTTGCAGATTTCTATTTCTCTTTCAATGAATTCATGTTTGTTCATATTTTACAGTTAGGTGCTTGATCATGCAGTCATTTTTGGGTATTGCGTGGGAGGACTATGAAAGTTACCTGAGATCTATGCCTGAGGAGTTCATTCTTGGTCCACTCATGCAAGGGTTAAATGATCCTGTTCACCACAAAGATTTTGGTTTGATCATCAACTCTTTCACATTCTTTATAATTTTCACCAAGAGGTTTATTGAGCAATAGTACTTGTTTTTCTTGTGTAAGGCAACCTGCAGACATCTGTAAATGTCTCTATTGTTGTTTTTACTGCTGAATCCTTTGTAGTTTAGAATTAACAATCCAAGTTTGGCAAGATGGTCATCTGCCTTCTCTGCCGAAAAGCTTAAGATCTTCATTTTTTTGAATGACAACTTTGTTGTCAATGCTTATGGTCATTAGCCATGCCTGAACAACTTTGTCATCACTTTCTTGATTATTTATTTTTCATCTATAGGGTTAAAGGGAATCTACTCTTCCTGGACAATCCATTCTGCCGCCAACCTTCTATGCCAATACTGCAGTTATCTTGATAGGGGGTAAATACTATCAACCTTTTACATGTTGCCTTATATTTAATGTATACACACATATACACTTTCTTTTTTTCCTCCATTTTTCATTTTCTTCTGGGAGAGATTTTGCGAGGCATTCTTCTGGGGGGTTCCATAGCTGGAACAAATGGTTTCTTCAAAGAAGAAGGTCGAGTGAAAACGATATCAGAGGAACAGGATGGAGCAGTTGCAAAAGCAACTGGGAGGATTAGCCTGGCAGAGAGAGAGAGAGAGAGTAAAAAGAAAGAATACCTGTCTCACCTTCAACAGGTTTCAAAGTGACAGAGAGAATACGTGCACAGTAATAGGTGACTGAGAGTGGTTTAGTTTTAGCTCCCAGTTTTCATCATTTTCTTGAGAAATTCGGAGGAAACTTTGTTGACAAAATATGTCTTCCCTTTGCCTTTTTGAGTTTTAAAGCGAAAGGGCCGTCCGAATAGGCTCCTCTATATTGTCAGAAATCATTCAGTGGACATTTCCTATCTGGTTTTAACCTCTTAATTTTGCCTCGTAATTTTTCTTCTCCAGAAAAATTTTCAGTTGTTCCTCATCCACTGGTTGTCTTATTTCTTAGAAACAAAACGACATACAACAAGTAAAAGAACTCTGTTCAAACCGTGGAATCATTATATACAAATACATTTTGCTTCTTGTATATATTATTTTCTTAATTATTCTGAAATTTATGGAATGGGACAAAAAGGGAACAGTTGTTTTCAAATCTAACCCTCTTTCATGGGTATAGTTCTTTGTAGTTGTCCTTGGACATCATTTTTGTTATGTTGATGTTCTAAATCATGAATGCTTTACTGAATTATTAATGTTCTTACCTGTTGCTTTGGAAGCTTTTTTGCAATTTTGAAGCATTTTTCTGTTACGCAGGAAACGGTTTAAATTCTTGAGTGGCTTAGCTTTGCTTTCTAAAATGCAATCCTTTGGGCGACCTGGACTAATGTGCTTTGTTGAGTGTATTGCTGCTGCTGCTCATGGGGTTCAGCAACATTTCCAAGTTCGTTCTTCAACAGGAAACTCCTTGGAGAGTGATAAAACAGATTTACTTGATCTTTTTAGATTTATAATTGAAAGTAGTAAACAACATTTCAATGCTAGTTATCGTTTGCAAGGTAATAAATTGCTGAAACAATTCTATTTCAAGTAGAAATAAATCGTAGCTAAGTATGATTCACAATGAGTGATTGCTCTGGCTTCTAGTTTGTGAGAAGATCCTGGATGCTGCTGCTTCTTTGATGTCTCCGGTTGATGTGCCTCTTGAGATTCTTCTTCACTTTATTTCAAGCTTGCCTCAAGAATTCACAGATTTTGGTGGTACACATAGAATTTATGCATGACAAACTTCAAATGCATTCCAACTTCTTTCTGAGAATAGCCTCTTTATAGTTTCTAAGACTATCCTCTTTTGTATCTTTTCTAGGTTCATTGAGAATGAAAATTCAAAAATGGCTTTTGCAGTGGAATGAAGAGCATGTGACTTCTAATTACAGCAGCAAGAATTTGGAGCTTTATGAAGGTTTAGCTGGCTTTCCCAGAAATTTTGTATATCGTGATCCTGCAGATGCACATGTTATTTATGATGATGCAGATGTGGATAAATGGGATTGTGAAGCCAGACGATGGGCAAGGGTGATGTTTCTTGTACTTAAGAAGGATGACAACTTGGATACTATGTTCACCTTCATTCAAGATAGTGGATCTAATCTCTTTAAGGAGAACAACCTTTTGGAATGGGTACCTGTGAAATTCTATATTATCATATCTAGCTTGGTTCAGGAACTTCAAGTCATTCAAGAGAAAATAGTTGAAGGTCCTGGGAAAGAAGGAATGAAAACTCATCCAAATCTTCATACAGTGTTGACTCAGATAGACTTTATGAATGGATCAACTTTGCTTGAAAATATTTCTGACTTGTTTTTATCTATAATGGAGGAGACTATCTCATTTTCCAAATCATCATCTTCAATTTTTTGGTCTGGTCTGGCGGATGATGAGAGCATTCTTTCTGGTTCAGTGAGAGGAAGACTGGGAGGTCCTAGTCAACGCCGATTATCATCTTCTACCACAACTTCTGTTCTGCAAGCTATAACATCCCTCAAGTTAGTTGCATCCATCTCAAGGTGGTGTGCACAATCCAGATCAGAATCTCATGTATTGCTTGATTCTACTCTCAACTTTCTCTGGAATTTCTGTTGGAAAGTTGTAAAGTCTCCATTGGGTAGAACAGAAAGTGATGCAGAGATATCCTTAGCATCATATGAAGCTATGGCCCATGTATTGAAAGCATTGGTGCCTGCATTCTCTTCATCATCTTTGCATCTCATCATGGATAAAGATAATTTGTCTAATACGGAAGTAGAAGATGAAAAATTTTTGGATTCATTTGTCCAAACTTTTCTGCAGAACATCAATAATCTCATTGCATTGGAAAGTTTAGTGCGAACTCGGCAGGCAATTTTGATGAACTGGAAGTGGATTAGCCTAGAATCCCTTTTATCAATTCCGAAGTTTTTGCTTGAGAATGAGAATTGTGTCCATATCAGAAGCCGCAGGTTTTTCTTCTCGGATGACACTGTTACGCAGGTATTTAATGATCTTGTTGACAATCTTGAAAATGCTGGGGAGGTGTCTGTGTTGCCCATTCTAAGATCAGTTAGATTGACCATGGAGCTGTTTGCTTCAGGGAGAATGGGTGCAATGGTTTCCTCCTGCAATGGCTTCACTCCACAGATGATGTGGGAACTGGTTAATCCTTGTTGGATATTGCATGTTAGCTGCAACAAACGGAGGGTTGCTCCAATTGCTGCTCTTCTGTCTTCAGTTTTGCACTATTCAGTGTTTGGTGATGAGTTCATGCATGAATTTGATGATGGTCCTGGGCCTTTGAAGTGGTTTATTAAGCAAATGCTTGAGGAAGGTACAAGAAGTCCACGTACAATTCGCCTCTCTGCATTACATTTAACAGGGCTTTGGCTCAGAAATCCGACTATCATAAAGTACTACATGAGGGAGCTGAAGCTATTAACACTATATGGTTCTGTTGCATTTGATGAGGATTTTGAAGCTGAATTGGCTGAAAATCTGGACGCAAAGAGTGAAGTATCATCATTAGCCCAGAGTCCAAATCCTGAGCTGACTGAAGAGTTTATAAACACAGAACTGTATGCACGTGTCTCTGTTGCTGTTCTGTTTACTAAACTTGCAGACATGGCTGATTTCATGGGATCAATTGATGAAGACAAGGATGAAAACGGTTTGGCTGCCTTTGCATCTGGCAAAATGTTTTTGCTAGAGCTTCTTCACTCAGCTGTGGATGAAAAGGATCTATCTAAAGAGTTATATAAGAAGTACAGTGCAATTCATCGGCGCAAAATTCGTATATGGCAGATGATTTGCATTTTATCACGTTTTATAGATCAAGATATTCTTGAGAAAGTAACATGCAGCTTGCACAAAGCACTTCAAAGAAACAATTTACCATCAGTTCGCCAGTACTTGGAAACATTTGCAATCCAGATTTATTTGAAATTCCCACTCCTAGTTGGCCAACAATTGGTGCCTTTGCTCAGGGATTATGATATAAGGCCTCAGGCTTTATCTTCATATGTGTTTATTGCAGCTAATGTTATCCTGCATGCAGCCAAACCAATTCAATCCAGGCACCTTAATGAATTACTTCCTCCTATAATTCCTTTACTGACCTCACATCATCATACTTTACGTGGATTTTCTCAGTTACTAGTGCATCAAATTCTTCAAAAACTAGTGCATGCCATGGACTCAGATGCTTCCACTATGATGTCTTTAGAGAAAAGGTGCTTGATAGACTTGGATTCTTATTTGATGTGTAACCCTGATTGTGCACGGCTACGAGCATCAATGGAAGGTCACTTGGATGCTTTTGATCCGAATATCTCTGCTACACCTGCTGGAATTTTCACAAATCGGGTGGAGGAACTTGAATTTGAATGTGTTTCAAGGACCCTCATAGATCAAGTAATTACCTTTTTGAATGATACTAGAGATGATCTCAGATGCTCAATGGCCAAGGATGCAGCTACTATCAAGAATGAGCGTTTACAGATTAATGATTATGCAAACAATAATGGGTTCTCAGAAAATGCAGGTCAGGAGAGGTCTTTTGTCCATCTTCCAGATGTTTTAACATTGGACTTCCAGAAGAAGTTTACCCTATCCAAACATGAGATGCAAACTGCCAGTGGTAGTTTCATTGAGAAAAATGAATCTTTCAGATCATTTACAGATATTGACAGGGAAGATCAGCTACTTGATCACTTGATGCATTCAAGAAGTCTGGCAGTGAAGAAGTTGAGAGAAAGCCGACAATGTTTTTTCCTTGTAGCATCGCTAATTGATCGAATTCCAAATCTTGCAGGATTGGCACGAACATGTGAGGTATTTAGAACAGCTGGACTAGCCATAGCAGATAAGAACATATTAAATGACAAGCAGTTCCAACTCATCAGTGTAACAGCAGAGAAGTGGCTCCCAATAACAGAAGTTCCAGTTAGTACAATGAAAGACTTTCTACAAAAGAAGAAGAGTGAGGGTTATTCCATCTTGGGTCTGGAGCAAACTGCAAACAGTATACCACTTGATCGGTATGCCTTCCCCAGAAAGATTGTCTTAGTCTTGGGTAGGGAGAAAGAGGGTATACCTGTGGATATAATTCATATTCTAGATACTTGTGTTGAGATCCCACAGCTGGGAGTAGTAAGGTCACTTAATGTCCATGTTAGTGGTGCCATTGCATTATGGGAGTATACCAGACAGCAAAGATCCCAATAAAATTTCCATGCATGAGGGGGCTAAAACTTTTCTGTATGGAATTGAAGCACATTCCTTTGCAAAGTGATGGTACGTCTCATGCCATCTGGAGTATGATTTGTGGAGCTGATGTCCCTGTGATGGTAATCCATCTGGTCTTGTGAAGTTAGGATTGACGTAAATCTTGATGGGGACCTGATGCTAGGGCTCTAACATTCATTTTGTTTACTTGTTCTGATGCTTTTTACGTCGATGTTGTAGAATTATAGATCAGCTGTATCACTGAAATTGGGTAACATAGAATTCTTTTCACCGACTTATCTTGTTCTCTTTGCTACACAGCCCATTAAGAAAGCATATATACACATTACTTTTTAATATATATTGTCAGACTGCTATAAGCAAAAGATAAATGGTTATTTTAGCTAGAATGGTGAAGATATACTCTCCAGCAAATACAATCTTATGAAATATTGGTTTGAAGGCATATAAATTAGTCTGTGCAAATTAGCAGTAGGTTTTTGGGTCCAGATCCTTAATGAAGCTTCCTGTTTCCTGATATTATTTATTTTTAGCTATCAAGGTGGGTTTGCAGTGTTGGGGAAGGTGGGGGAAGGAGGAGAAAACTGCTGCAGCATTTATTTCTGTTTCCTTACAAAGATTATTGTTGATGAGTTTTTGGTCCTTTGTTTCCCTTTTTGGTTTCTTTTCTGGTTTTTATTTTTCTTTTATGGCTGCTACATGTAAGTGTGACCTCTTGTAGAATAAAGATGAGATATTGTGGTTTTAGAAAAAAGAAAGGTATGCATGGCCTTCTCCCATGAAAACAGTAGCAACATTGCATTACTTAATTAATTGTAAGGGTTGTGGCATTTCTTCTCTTAAAGATGCAGAGATTTGTGTCTTACCTTTTCATATTAATCCAGTTTGCAAATGAAATCACTTGCTATTTTGATGTTCCTGGTTTCCTTCATGAATATTTGGAAAACCTCAACAGAGCGAGGGAAGGTCTTCATGGTTCTATTTGTCACATCTACTGTTTCCTGCAAATTGCCTTTGAGGTATCGATTTATTTCTTTACAAAAGTCTTTCTCTCACTAGTTATGGTTGTCTTACTTGAGTTTCTGGTCAGCTGATTTTGGTAGATCATACTGTGTAGGATTGAAGAAAGTGCCATCGGAAAAAAACGAAAGGATGGTGAAAGATCATGATAATTTCCTTTGATCTCTCTTTGTGAGAACTGAATACACCAAATGGTGCTGCTACTACACTCATCTACCATATGGATCTGCAGTTCATGTGACTAGTATGAGGTATGTTATCTTGTGTTATGGACTTGATTGTGAACAATGAGTATCTGATTCGACCTCAGGATTTTTGGGAATGTGTTAATTTTTATATTTTTCATTAGCAATGAAAAGGTTTAAAAAGATCTGTTATGTAAGTCAAATTAGTATTCAGTGGGAAATAAAAATTTAGATATGAAAATTGCATTGAGTACATCAGTTGTGCAGAGGCATAAGGATAGATTTGAGACTAAGCCCCAAAACAATTCAGTTGAAGATACGATTGAAAAGAGAGAGAGTGGCTGTGGGGGAACCCTTAAACTTGGATTATCCAACAAACGTGAATTATTTTCTTATCCTTGATACCATACTTTCTGTTGCAAAGGCTGTTGAAGATGGAATTGATATGATAAGCCTTTCCATGGAACCAGCTGGTTAACGTTTGGGCATTCTGCTCTTCCATATTTGTTAGAGATGGAGCTTTTATTTGAAACAAGAGCTGGAGTCTTGGTTTTTCAGGCTGCTGAAATGAAGGGCCTTCTTCTAGTTCTTAGCTTTCCTTTAGTCCATGGATTACAAGTGTTGTTACCTCTCTAACTGATGGCAAATACAATAATTCAACTGAGTTGGGAAATGGTCAATGCTTTACTGGCACAGAACTTGCATTTAGGTTTAGATGCTAGCTGGTACAATTCTGCTTTGAATTTTCTGGCTATCTTCCTCCAATTGAATTTTGGTTATTAGACTAAGTGAAAAGTGTTGTTTTCTCTGTGCTCTAGCACCAACAATTGGAGAGAGATCTTTTCGGATTGTTGCTGAAGCTGATGTTGGGATAAGGAATAGCACTGCTGGTCTTTGGATGTTGGAGAGCTGTGAGAGCTCATTGCATTTTGTCTGCTCCCTAGGCCAAGGCAAGCGAATTATCTGCATGTACCTTTGATTTGGACTTTGAGAAGGCTGGTTCGTCCTGAACAATTTCGAAGACTCTATGATACCTCAACTGAACAGAAGGCTTTAATGAGTGCAAACTATTAGTTCAATTTCTCTTATAATTAACTATGAAGATTCCCCCCAAAAAGGACAAAAAAAAAAAATCTTTATATGCACAGACATTTTCTAAGATGCATGAACTCTAACCAACAGCATTCAAGAATAATTTTGAAGTCACATTTTCACAAGTCTGAATTAATAACCTAGTTATTTGCTTGATTTAATACATAAATTTCCTTAAGTTGTTCAAAACTGGTGTTTGGTTGGTATTGAAATGGTGTACATCCCTGCACATGAAACTTCCTTTTTTATGATTTGAGTTATTCTTAATGTGAAATTTTGATTCCTCTTCCAGGTCAAAAATTTGCACTATTTTCTCGAACAAACATGACTGGAGCCCACATCGCCGATATTGCTGCTCAAATCAAGCAAAGCCCACACTGAAGTCCTGCCATTACATCTCCAATGATGACAACACCTGATGTAACCTATGAAGATGGAGCTCTCATACTAGCCCAAGATACCACATAACTCTCCCCTTCATCAACACTTAATTTTTGGGCCAGTTTCCTAAATCCTTCAAGGGAATTGACCCAGAACTTGTTTTTGAAATTTCCTTCTACAACGAAGACCTGTATTTTTGTGCTCAGTTGCAGGTTCTGATGAGAAGTCTGTGAGACAAGCTGTTGGTTGAGTGTCCAGCGAAGAAGAAATAAATAGTGTTCCGACTTGACTACAGCAACCATGACTTTTTCCCATTTATTTGGAATGAGGAAGGATATTTGCAGGGTAATGAGTGCTGGTAATGCTCATTAGGAGTATGGTGTTGCCACAAATTTTCAGGTTTGTGTCAATTCTTCTAGACATATCAGCTGCAGCCTGGCAGCAGTTCAGACATCAAATGCTTACACATTTGGTGAAATGGTATTGAAGGGAGGCACAGAAAGTGGTTTGAATTCCTATATCTGAGTACAACTATGAAGTGATTTTACTATTAAGATGTCAATATATCTTGTTTCAAATCATGCTTAGAGAGAAATGTTTTTCTTTTTTCTCAGTTTTAAGACTAGAAATTGAGTTGCTTGTTTTTTTCTTCAAACTATCTCGTTGCATCAGGATGTCGTTACCCCATGATATATTCATCTTCTTAATTTTAGGTAATAATATTTGGATGCTTTCTGGACCTAAAAAAAATCTGGTTTATAAAAATGGAGTATTGGGTTTGCTACAGTTACAAATCTTCGTGAACCACCTCTATGGAGAGGAGACAGGAACACAAGTCATTCATAGTAGAACAAGAAATAATAAGCTTGAGTCAAAACTTGGTCACTCTTCTGTTTCTGGTTGTTGCCTTGCATTCTCTCAATTGATGCAGGTTTCAAAAATAGCTGAATCTGTCTCTTTATCAATGTTTCTTAAGTGATGCAAATATCTTGGAAAGAAGCCCTCTGTTCTTGCTGACCTGTAATTAAGAAATGATTTTGATTTAGTCTTCAAATGTTTAGGTAACATAGTGTTCACAGAACAGTGCAATTTTCTCCAAAGACATTCATCAGTAGCAGAATCTCATGTTTTAGTTCAGTTAGTTTTCTGTGAATTCAAAACCAACTGTAAGTTCCTCTGCAATTTGAAAACCCCCGCAGGGGGTGGGGGGTCGGGGGGTGTGTTTGCTGGCATACCTGAAACCTTTTCATGACAGTTCTCATCTTTGTGGCACTGGATTGAGTGTTTGATTTCTTCTTCTTCTTCTCTTTCTTGTTCTGGGTTATGATCAGTGATCTTAGAAAGCTTGGTATCAGTAATTTCCAGGCCATACAAGTTGGATTCCGGACAGGTTTTGGTTTTCTTTTCACAGGAACTATCTATCAAGAGATGTATATCTGCAACAGTTAGTATTATGCCCTTCATTTGACATTTCCCAGGATATAGAGGCAAAATGGCAATGGACAACGAAGAAAGGTTGTACTCCAGTACCTGATTCAAATGCTGATGATCATGAGATGCTGCTGGCTTTGTATGTAATAAAGGTGTAGACCCCTGTGACCGAGCCGATTCCCGGAGCTGCCTTGAATACTCAAGAAGCTGAGCTTTCCTATTGTATCCTCCACCATTTCCGGTGACTTGCCTAGCCTGGTGAATGTAAAGGTGGTGGTGGTGGTGGTGGTGATGGTGGTGGTGGTTTCTTGATACTGATCTTTTTCTTGGCCGCACAACGTATACGGCCAGCCAGACACCCTTTCCTCCAGCCTAAAGAAATACGATTGAAAGAAATCACAGAAGTAGTACACCATTATCAGAAAAAGAAAACGATGATCATGATTATATGATGATCATAACTTACCATTCTCTGGCTGGTTTTGATTGAGGGAGGAGAGAATAATAAGGTTTGATGATGATGATAGTTTGGTGGAAGAGGTGGTTTATATGGGAAAACTATGCAGGCCATCATGGCAGAGATGGAAACCGAATAGATACGATTTCTTACCTGTTCCCCCAAACATAAAATCCAAAATTGTGATAAAAAATGTAAACTTTAAGTAAATGTCAAATGATCAGTGTAATCATCAAAGATTACTTTATTTTCAAACAATGAATAGAATAGAACCCAACAAAAATATGAACTTGTTGCAATGTGACATGTTGACCAATTCTTCTCTCTCTCGTATAGATATATATATATATATATATATATATATATTCATATGTGTATATATAAAAATGTTATGAAGTGTAAAATTAAATTTGATCAATTATTTTTTTGAGATTTTAGTATATAAAATATATTACAAAAAATAATTTTTGTTGAAGATTTTATTTTTTTAAAATAAAAAAAATAGTTGATTTAAACTTTAATAGTTAGAAAGTTAACGATGCACACATTAGCATTACTCAATGAAAATGCTATAGAATGCTATAGAGCATATCTTATGAAGTACTCCAGTTAAGTATTTGACGGTCAAAGTTAACGATTAGTAATCTTTTAAAAAAATAATAATAAGAAAATTTAATCAAGTACTCTAGGTATAATTAATAAAATATATTTTAAAAAGTTATAGAAGAATTTAGACGGAATTTTCAATTTCCTATCTAAACTTTGGGTCATTGTTCAATTCTCAAACAATCTTTTTTTTGGACCAATTTCATATCCAGTCATTTTATGGGTGACCAAAATCCGACCTACTATCAAAATCCTAATAGAAGGATGTTAATTCCACAAGCGAAAGGCATATGACACCACTCTTTGAGGGTAATGTCGTCTCTTCACCCCACTCCCAATGGAAATATCAAAGCTTTGGTCCTTTTATGCTATAAAGATGCCAGAAACGACTTCTTCTTCCTCAAAATTTCAAGTTCTCAAATGGGATTGTGAAGATCCAAGAATTTCTCTATAAATATAAAAAACACCCTGAAAAGATCTATGAACTTTTTGGCTCTTAGTACTATAACATTTTGACAACGTGGGAAGTCTTATCTCTTGAGGACTTCCTAGGCCGACACTAATCCTAGATTTATTGTACTGTCATTGAAGCATACAAAGAGGGATATAGAGAGAGATTACCCCTAAGAGCAGCATATAATTCAGTCTTCACATCTAGATAGACATCTATTCCTTCATCCGTTGTCTTGAGGGCTTTCCACACTCTCTCTGATATACCAGGACCCAGATTGGGCTTCACTTTACTAACCCACTCATCACAATTCTTCTTGAACTCATAATTGTGCTCAAAAATGAAGAAAATTCTAGAAGAAAATTAGGTAGAAAACTCACTACTTCAAAATGCCAAACACCATTTGATGGATTTTTTGGGGTATTTTTGTAGATTAAATTCTTGGATCTTCACAACACCATTTGAAAACTTGAAGTTTTGAGGAAGAAGAAGTCGTTTCTGGCATCTTTATAGTAGATAAGTAGCCAAAGCTAAGATGTTTCCGTTGGGCATAGAGTGAATAAACGAAATTGCCCTCAAAAAGTGGTATCATGTGCCTTTCACGTGTGGAATTAACATCTTTCGATTAGGATTTTGGCCATCCATAAAATGATTGGATATGAAATTGATCGGAAAAAAAAAATGGTTTGAGAATTAAACGGTAGCCTAAGGATTGGGTAGAAAATCAGTAATTCAGCCAAGAATTTATATTTTCTTAACAATTGACTTAGCTGTTGAATATTAGTGACTTAACAGGAAAACTTCAATAATACATGCTTTGTAACACTTCACAACATTACTGATATAAGAAAATCCAAATGTCATTTTTTTGCAGTGTAATTAACGGCACAAGGATGAGTAGTTGTTTTCAATGTTAAAAAAGCTTCTCATTGATCTCTATCGCGACTCACACCAACCTTTTTTTCCAACTTAAAATTTTCATTCTCCATAAAATATGTATTGCCATTAATTGGAATGGATGTGCAATTATTTACGACATTGCAATTATTTTAAAAGAGTGGATACGTAAAATTATTTTGAATTTTTTTAAAAAATTTTCTGAAAATGCTCAAATCTAAAGGGAAAAGTATAAAATTCGGTATCTATTTGTTGGTGCTTAATATCCCTAGTTAAACTGAAACATTTTGTGTACAATATTTAAATTGTAGTTGTAATGGGTGATCTTTTTTTTTTTTTTTTTAAATTAAACTGAAATATACATATACTCCCTCCGTCAATCGTTTTTTATTGAGTTATCCAGATTTGAATGTTTCATTTTTAAAATTAATTAAAATTTTTCAAAAAAAAAAAGAAAGATATTACAATATTAAAATTAAATTAAATCAAACTTCTTTTTTCATATTGAACAAATAAAAATGAGACATAGAATGTACGTCCTCTATCTAAAACTGATATTTTTGATTTTGATTGACATGCATTGAAAAAAACAAAAAATTTAACTTAGTTCGTTTTCAAATTTGCAGTGACAATTTTCTCAATAAAATTTTATCTAATTTAAGAAATTTTTTTTTTAAACGGCTCAAAAAGAAAAATCGAACATTCAATTCCAAACCTGGAGTATTAAATATAATATCAATAGTCTATTCAGTTAGAAACTCAGAAATGTGATCAGGCGTCGCCTTCTTTTAATTCAATTAAATATATTAAACTGTAGGTTGAAAATACCTTCAAAGAAAGAAGGTGTTAAACTCCTAGGATAACAATGAATCGTGTCAAAATTGAGCATTTCTAATTCCCACTTCTTTATTGAAATCTTGACTCCAGGAAGTAAATTAAGCAAGATATTGCCAAATAAGGATATTTTCCACCTCTTCCATTTAGTTCACTTTTATGTGAATTTGTAAGATATATGCAGAATCTTTTATTAGGGGGTTCCTGTTGAAATGACCATTTTAGCTCAAATAGACGAACCACCAAACATAGGTATGAAAACCCTTCTGGTAGAATCAAACATGATGGTGATGTGTTTAACAAAGATTTCATCATTTTACCCTTCTGGGAAGGTTGAACAAAATCTAGTGAAGCAGCTTCCGCCGGCTGGGCCGTGTGGAACCAAATTGGATGTGGTAGTCGAATGAAAATGCTTTGTTTGTGTCAAGAATAAGTTTTTTGCAATAATGAACCAATTCAGGCAGCATTTACCAGTAAAAGCTGGAGAATGAACGTGGATTGAAATCTGAAGCAACATTACAGATATCGGGTTTGTTTTCTTGAAGGAGGAAAGCATAAACAGAGGGCAGAATTTCATGACATTACCACAGAGGAAAAGGAATTTCAGTGCACAAAAGAGAAGAAGAGTACCATAATTTACAGATCTTGGTTAGAACTGCTTGAGTTCTCATCTTGCCAAGTTGCTTGCCACTGTTTGTCATAGAATGTCGATTCTTCCAATAGCTTTTTGAGATTTTCTATGTCTTCATTCTTTCGGATCAATAGCACACCGGTTACAGCTACCAATAACAATGTTTTGCAGAAGAAGTTGCTCATCTGGTCAACTAGACCAACCCCAGTCAAGCTATCAACAAAGTAAGCCATGAAGAAACCTACCATTGCAGCACGCCCTGCAGAGATTTAGCTAGCAGCATTAATTATCAGCTCAGTTAATAAATTAAAGCAAACTCTTTTCCATGATTTGATTACACCCAAGAGATAGGAGAAAATTTGTATAAGCAGACCATTGAGCAGTTCAGCTTCAGGAAGATGGTATCTCTTGATCCATGACCACCAAGGAATAATGGAGGTGTCAAAAAGTACAGGGTCATCATTGCTTGAAGATTCAGGATTGTCTTCCAGCCATTTTCTCCTCCTAGCCTCTGTCAACGATTAGTCAGATGCTGTCAAAAGCTAAGTCCGAACTAAGGATTTGGAGTATTCAAGAAATGGCTGTCAATGATGTCCAATATGTCCACAACGGACTAAGAACAAAACAAAGAGAGATTAAAAACAAACTACTCAGGCAGAACAGGATTTGACTTCAGCCAGTAAAAAATGTCATCAGAAAAAACATCATAGAAAAAGAAATTCTCTTACCTTGTTTTTGAGAGGAAATGGTTCAGGCTTATGAAGTCTATGGCAAGTGATTGCTAACGGTAGCAACTCATTCTTTAATAGGCATCCTTCTATTGAAATCACAAAAGCAATTTTGTATACGGAAGGAAGATTGATCTAAGATTTGAGTAAAAAACTACTTGTGTTTGTTCTCTTTAACTGGATGGGAAGCATCAATCCAGTTAAAAGTCTCGGGCTTGAAAAGGGGAAATATTCACACAATTGCTGCACTAGACATCAAAAAGGAAGTATTCACTAGACACCATCACTGTGTGATCAATGGTCTAGTGATAGATCACAAGGACAATGTTGAGGGAATAGTTTTGCTAACCCAAGTTGAAGGTTCTTCTTCAAATACTTTGAATGCTAGTTAAGATGGTGAACAGTGCCTAACTGCTTATGAGAGGATGTTTATAAACAACCACCCGGATAAATATTTGAGTTCCCCTGACACCATATGACCAAAACTGAACTACAACCATGTTACTGTCTTTCCCAATGAACATCCACGCTTCCAAGAATTAAGCATTCAAGCAGTTAAGTACTTCAGAATTTATCAATTCTTGCCCAAAAAGTTATCAATAAGAAAATAATGTTTTTCCATGAAAATTGAAGTCAATATAAACAATAGTGAAGTAGCAACTTTACAACTCCTGGTGTAACTTCTAATGGACAAACAAACAAACAAGGGGAATCATCATTTCTCCAACTTCAAGTTCTAGATGTCAGATATCTTGACCATATAGGTAAGAAAAAATCTTAGGAACTCCTGTATGATATCCGCTAGAAAAGCAGGATCGCTTCTGGTAAGACAAAATTCAAAGTACTCTCGTGTTCGATCCATGAAGAGGGACATTTACAGATGTGTTCAGTTGACTCAGGAGCAACATATTTCATATAACTCAATAATTGTGTCTCACAGGTGTGATTTCACTTCTAATCACTCGTATGAACCATCTAGCAAGAAAACCAGACAGCCAAATAATTTGTCTCAAGCGATTCACAAACACATAATTGCAATCAAATTCGGGCCTCTTTCCATTATTCTCCTAAGGTTCTCAAAAAAGGAAACAAGAGCTTCCGAACCAAATTATAGCAACATTTTACCCTGACCTCCTTTGCATTTTGGACAACAAATTTAGAACTATATGTTAAAGAATTGAGCATGCCCGACATTCAATTGAACCCATATGCGAAATGAGAAGAACTACGACAATTATCATCAGCTAAAAACCCAAGTACGCTTGTCCCCACACACACAAAGAGATAGACTCACCAGCATCAATCACAGCATCCCAATTGGTTTTCCCATCTTTCTCAAATTTCTTCAAGTCCCAAGTCCCATTAACCCATCTGGGATCTTCAAACTTTTTCTCCACCTCCGGCGCCGGAGCTACGGCAACGGCCTGCGGTTGAAGAGACCCATTAGACTCCACAGTCCCTTCCTTGTGCTCCTCACTCTTCACGGGAGCTTCAGGAACCTTCTCTTCAGTAACAGACTTATCTGCCTCTGCAGCAACAGCTACACCAGACCCATTATCTGTGGACCAAGTAGAAACCAAGAAAAAGGAGTGTCTTTTGGGTCTGAGTGAAAGATAAGGCTTGAGAGCCAATTGGGATTTTCCATTGGCGTGTGGTGGAGAGAGAATAGGCAGATGGGTTGAAGCTGGAGCCGAGAATAAGGCCATAGTTATGGTTCCAGGCGGTGGTCGACGGAGGAGATGTACGAGGAAGCGAGTGTTCTTCAGAGCATGGGGAGATCTTTAGGCTATCCTTAACCGCAGAAGATGGGAAGTTTCAACTTCGCTCTTACTTGCAAGCACTGCCGTGTTACCAAAAGAGACGAAGAACTGCTAGACACTAACATGCACCGAATAAAAAAAATAAAAGAAAAGAAAAAAATTCTGAATATATGGACAAGAAGAGAGGTTTGGCAGTTTGCACAATTAATACGGTTACTTTTTAAAAATCATTTAAAGTTTGCGAACCCAAACCAAATTAATAATTATTCAATAATTAATATTTTTTAAAATTAAAATATCATTTAGATTAAATAAAATTTATATTAATCTAATCCTAATATTTAATGTGATTAAGTATAACTTAAAATTTTTTATTAAATATTTTTTTAAAAAAATACAAAATAACTTCTCTTTTAAAATAAAATTTATTAACTAAAATAACTTATAAAAAGAAATGAATGGAGTAAGATGTATGTGGATGAATTTAAGGATAAATTTTATAATTTTTCCGTCTAGAATGGGAAGAAGATTTTATAAAAGGTGAGTGAGACTTACTTTAAATTAAACATATTTTAAAACTTTTCATTTTGTTTGATATTTATATATATATATATATATATATATATATATATATATTTACAGAAATGTTAATATGTGCTTGACTGTGCACACTAATGAGTGCAGTAGTTAGTCAACTAACGGTCAAATTTAACGGTTTCCATTTTTTTTTTTTAAACAATT
>JAOXNR010000031.1:11450368-11462764 GCA_028571225.1 Parsonsia alboflavescens | reverse complement strand
AATTGTTGCTCCGTTTGGTTGGCTACATGAGCACTGTAGCAACAATTCCGTTACGGTAACGGTTGGAGCGCGCATTAAGATGCTTTCCGGAGCGCGCCTTAACAAAACCGATTTGAATACTATGAAAATTATATAAATGAAAATGAATTTATGTAGTTGTTTTATTTATATTATGTAATTAAAAAGAATATGAAAATAACTTCAAGTCATGAATCATCTCAACTTCGACATCACCTTAAAAAAAATCAACACCCTCATTGAAAACACTTACATTGATATTATCAAACTCTTCCGCTTCATTTGTAGCCTCCGACGTTTCTCTTGAAATTTGAGATTGTTGGGTGGATATTGGATTAAATATGAACACTTCATGAGTTCCGCCATTTGATATTGTAACCTCTACATCGGAAGGTGGGGCTTCTGTATTGACTACATTCTGACAAGTTAGACGATTGTATCCTTTTCTTTTGCCTATTTTGCAGGCCTTCTTCCGACGGTGTGGTTCACTTTAAGAGAGGAACCAACTTTCTTATGGTCCTCCCTTCTATCGAAAGGGACATTGATAGCCGCATTTTCCAAACCTGCAATTTTATTTAAACTTGAACTCAACGGAATAGGTTATATCGAAGGTGCATATGTCATCTTCAATATTTCTGTGTCAAATGAATTTTCAAGGCATAGAGTGTAGTAGTGAGCCTCAATTTCTATATAAAGGAAATTAACATGGTTAAAGATGATAAATATATATATATATATATATATATATATATATTTATATAGGGATTATGATTTTAAATTTATTTTCTAAAAAATTATAATATAAATAATACGAAGAATATAAAAAAAGGTAAGAACAACTTTTTACCAGAAGGTCGTTTTAAATTATATCAAGGTTTTTTCAATACTTGGCGACAACAATGACATGTTTACATGGAATTCCTTCTAGTTCTCATCTCGACATCCACAAGTCCTCTCAATGATATCCACAACAAAATTTGCTTCTGGTAGGGGATTACCAACGACTTAACTTGAATGGACGTAGTATGCAATCCTTCTTGGTCAACCTTCACAGCTTCCTTCTCAATTCGTTCCATAGCACTCTTGGTAATAATATTAGGCATTGCAGTGGTTGTTTCTCGGCATTTGTTGAACCAACTCTAACATATACCCTATAAAACTTGTGAACAGATATAATAATCAACTTCCGAACTTTCTTGATCTCGTCATTGAAGGATTCCACAAGATTACTTGTCATTGAAGGACAATAAACACGTGACCAACCCAATCGCCATACTTCAGCATCCAACTAATGAAGATCTCTAGGGTGTATATGTTGAATTTCCCCAAAGTAGTAGTCACATTTTTGTTTATCATATGCATATGCCGCACTTTTGAAAATCAATGCAATACGAGGATCTCTGCACTCTGTCTTTAAGTTTTCCTTCAAATGTCGAAAACAAAAAATATGTGGAACCTTGGGATATACTTTGCTCACTGCATTTAGTATGAATTTGTGTCGATCAAATATAATTACCAAATCATCCCGCAATCCGTATGTAGTTTTTAGTCTTCTTAAGAACCATTGCCATGAATCATTGCCCTTATTTTGATCAAATCCAGATGCAAATGGGAAAAGTTTGTCTGTTTCTATCTGTACAAACAACTGCATAAATTTTGCCCAGGTATGCACCTTTCAAATGTGTTGCATCTATGATAACGACAAGTCTCATGTACTTGAAACAATCGATCGAAGAACCAAGTGCACAAAATGACCTCAAGAAATGCTCCTCTTGTTGCACTATGCTGGTCACTGTGTTGGGCATTGTACTTTTCAAGAGGTAGAAGTATGACCGAAGCTATCTAAATGAGTTCTCTGAAGTTCCATAAGCTATGTCCTTTGCATGCTGTAAACTCCAGGTTTTTGTGTATCCTAGCTTCACCATAACTCTCCCATATGTTTGAATCACATTTTTTGGGGTGTGATTCGTACTGACTTTTTTTTCTAGCTTACAAACTACCAATTGGTGATGCACTTACATCCCTGTTTTAGCTTTGTTATACAGTTTGAATGCAAATGTGACTCGGGACAAACTTGTGAATCACCCATATCTGGCATCCAACTCTACACTGTGCGCGTATCATGAAAGTGCAATCTTTCTGATTCCTGCATCGTGCCTCGTCTTGCCTTATTAAAAAATACCACATAATAGGAAAATTTGTTCTCAAGTGAATATTGACCGACAGCTGCCGTTACTATTAAAAATTGCATCCTTTCCTATCGAATCCACAAGTGGAATGCTTTCATCTGCGGAATAATGCACTTCTTCATCCTTACCTCATTCCAAGTTTGTGAATTGAGTAGAAAGGTTCGGTATAAATTGCTCAAAAGGAACTAAATGTTTGACCCTATTGTAGAAATTGTCGGGGACATCATCATCAACACTGTGGTTATGTTCTTTTTCATAATCATCATCGTCGGGTGCAAATATTTTCGGATAGCCAAGTTCATCATTTAGAGGTGCGAATATCTCATTCGAATTCCTTTCATATGCATTAACAAAATCCTCCCTTGCATGATCACCACCATACTAATGTAGTCTTTCAATTTTATTAACGACCACCATTTTATGATCAGCTTTCCCCTTCAAATACATGTTCCTTATATATCTTCAATTCCAGTAATTTAATACTTCCATCAGATAATCTAGATGCAATTGAAATTTGTATACTGAATTGGTTTAAATCAATCTTCATGTATTTTACCATAGTTCCCATAAAATACTCATAACTGATGTCATTTGGTACAACTACTTATGCACCCTTCGACTTAGAGAACCATCATGAATATCAATTCTGATGTAATCCATTTCTACAAGAATCCAAAAAATATATATTAAGGAAAATGTATAAGAAATAATAGGTTAAAAAGGTTGAGAAATAACTTAATAAAACAAAAGAAAGAGAGAAAAGGGTCTAATTATACTTTTTTTTGAAAAAAACAAATATTGAGAAAATAAAAAAAAAGGTTCGAAGGTTGGAATAGAGCTTTGGAAGGTTGGAATTTAGTCTGGAAGGTCGATTCAATCTAAAAAAAAAAAAATTGCTTAAGGTTGGTCTAATACTTTGAAGGTCGAATCATAAATTTGGAAGGTCGGAAAAGAACTCTGAAAGGTTGATGTATCTTAAAAAAGACAAAGGGAAGCGAAATCATGAATATTGAAATTAACCTCACAAAGATCAGAATTGACCTCCTGAAGGTTGGACTTGAACTCCCGAAAGTCAGTCCGATCTTCGGCACTTTTGGAGCCAAATCCAGCTTAACTCAACTCGAAACACTCTGCAACCTCCTTTCTTTCCTTCCTTCCACTGAACAAACAACACAAAACAGATAAACACTAGTACCCAAAGACACTTCGAAATTAAAGTCAAAATAGGTATAGAGTGAAAAAGAAAAATTAAACAAATCTCTCGACTATGAACACTACCTTGGTCTTGTGAATAAAAAGAAAAGAACAACTTTCTCAAAATCAACGCACCACCAAATGGATTCATTTTAGCAGGGAGAATGAGTTTGTTTCAACTGAAACTTTTCTTGACTTGCACCAAATGAAACATCATCAATGATGGTAGTTTTTATCTTCAATTCGGTTTTACTGCAGTGCAATGGTAGTTGAGGATGCTTTGAATGTTGAGGGGTAATATAGTAACTATACGTTTTAAAAGTGAATAAATGTTAGTTTTGCTTTTTCTTTTTAATAGGAAAAGTCAAAATAAGTATAGAGTAAAAAAAGTTAGTTTTAGTGTTAGATAAGTTATGAAATTTTTTGAAAATTTGGATAAATCAAAATCTTTTTATCCAAATTGGTTAGATAAGAAAACGGCCTTAAACAAGTTCTAATTCTTCTACATTTAGGATCCATTTGCAACATTTCGTCAGATTTGGGGGATTAATTAGAATAGATCATAACTAGGGACCTCATTAAAGAATGAGCTTGTTAACTAATGGATTTGGGCGGCCAAATAACCCACCCGATTTTCATTTGGGTTTTCCGATGAAATTTCTCCAGACTGCTTAATCCATTACTAGAAGAACGCTTCCCAGAGACTCTCTTGAAGTCTAAGCTATGGCGGTGGCCACCATGGTTTCGCACTTTTGTCCAGTTGCACGGACATCGAAATTGGATTCACGGTCTTCGGCTTCATTTTCTTCTCCCAGCGCCTCTTTATGCACTAGCTTTTTATCTGCCTCCGTCGGCGGCTCGGTTTCTGCGGACTTCTCAGGCCATAGAATTCGGCCCGCTTCACTCAATCCTTATAAGCCTTCCGGCTCCCGTGGAAAACGCGGCGTCGTCACCATGGTAATCTCCTGTTCTTTTTTGTTTATGCTGTATGTATCTGCTGGAAAACGACTCTTTACTTGGCATATATGTGTGTTCGTTGAATTATATAGGAATTTGGAGTATAGTAAAGAAGAGATGATTAGAAGTGAAATGCAACTCAATGGATAGCTTCAGATACTTCTTTGTAGGGGAAAAAAAATGTTCTTTGTTATTTTTATCTAGGGAGTAGCATTTTCTTAGAATTAATTTGTTAGGCCAGGTATGTAGTATATATTACTCAATTAATTGATGTAAAATGCAGATATGTGTGGCAAATGTATGCCATTTCAAATTCTGTGTGAAATTAGTTGTTTATAGTGTTTATGTAACATTTCGAAGCTTTGAAGAAACTATTGCTAATTGATAAGAGATAAAATGTGAAAGTAGGAGAAATGTTGACAAAGTAGAAAATAAAGTCGGTAAAAATGGCATAGCACTTTCAGCTTAGTTGTGCACAATGTTCCCCTTGGAGTATCATTACTATTAGTGCAAGAAATTGTATTAGAAGAAAAAAAAACTCTTACTTCACACTGGAATAACATTGCAATGATTTTCAAACACATGTCAAAGTTTAGAAAGTTCCTCTATGAGTTGAGAAACACCAATTAATACATATTCATCCAGGAAATAGATGGTGTGAGGTATACAAAAGCTTATCCTTATGTTATCTTATAATTTGTATTGGAGCTAAAATATATCATCCCGAGTTATGGGAACATTATCTACACATACCATGCATTTTAGGCATATTTCAGTGGTTATTTTACAGTTATACTACATCGACCTAGTCACTTTTAGGAAGATGTAACATATTCTTTACTCTTTCTGGGATGTGGACACTTTATTTTTCGTTTTGCCAATGTTTGCATACACTTTAAGTTTATAAATAAACAAATTTTCCTGAAATCTACTATAGTTGATTGTATATAGCTGTTATTTTGTGGTGGTAAGTTTATTTGTTCAGAATCTCATATTAATGTTGAATTTTTTTGTTTTCTTGCATTAAGATCTATGCAATACTTGTTAATTTGTCTTAGCTTAGATAGTTTCTGAATTTACTCCAACCAACAGGTCATTCCATTTTCAAGGGGAAGTGCTTGGGAGCAACCACCACCTGATCTAGCATCATACTTATATAAGAATCGAATTGTCTATTTGGGAATGTCTTTGGTTCCATCTGTCACTGAACTGATATTAGCTGAATTTCTTTATCTTCAGTATGAAGATGAGGAAAAGCCTATTTACCTTTATATAAATTCAACTGGGACAACCAAGGTAAGCACAAGATCTTTTGTCATAATTTTATTACTTATGTTGAAAATTGTACTCTTGTTGTTACTTTACTTTTAATGAAAAGATGCAAAATTTGCCAATTCAGTTTCTATTTGAAAATGACTTAACATGAGTCATGAAATGTCTTCCTATCAAGACAACTAATCAATCTGTAAATGTGAATTATCATAGCATGATTGGAGCTATATTGGCTCCATTTTCCATGGAGATCTCATTGATGCCCGGTCTATATTTTTCGAGTCCTTGAAAAATATTTATTTTTAGGAGGTTGAGTATATATTTTATTTTTTAAGAAAGGGATTGGGAAGATGAGTAAGGGGCAGGAGGACAAAGATGGGTTTTAACCCAGTGCCGACTCAAGACCTAAGCCTTGTTCAGCAACGCTCGTATAAGTAGGATAAACTATTCTTGTAGCTGTTTGCCTATACACGTATACTCTTACCATGTGATTTCTGCTGTTTGCAGGATGGTGAGAAGTTGGGATATGAGACAGAGGCTTTTGCAATTTATGATGTAATGAAGTGAGTAGCCTTGTTCTTTGGCTATGTGAGTGAATAAAAGAACTCTTTGTATTTTGACAAACATTGAAAACATACTGAGTATTCAATTTTGTCGTTTGCTCTATACATGGAACCAAGAATGTCTGCATGTTAATGAGAGTAACCAGTGGTTGCTTAAGAGGTGTCCATAGAAATTTGTGCATTACTCATGTATGATTCCGTATAATGAATCATGCTGTGATTTATGGTTGTCATACCATGTTCTCTAATTTGATGAATTGAGAGATTTTATATGCTCAAATGCACACTTATCTATACCTTGCCTTGTGGTTTAAGTGGCCTCAATCTGAATTCCAGGTTAAACAATGGATAATTAAGGAAATGAATTAATTTCTTCTGCATTTAACTCTTGGTTTTTTCTCCTGTTGCAGGTATGTCAAGCCACCAATTTTTACTTTGTGTGTTGGCAATGCTTGGGGAGAAGCTGCCTTGCTTTTGGCTGCTGGGGCAAAAGGAAATCGTTCTGCCTTGCCCTCATCAACTATAATGATAAGACAGGTTTACTTGGCTTCTTTAAGATGTTATTTGTCCATGTTCTTACAACTTTTTCCTCTTGAATTTGTTATTCACTGGATCTCTCTCTGTAGCGTGGAACAGTTTTCTAGGATTGTTCTGGTGCAAAATAATTGATTTCTTTACTATTCTTTCATTTCCTTAATGAATTGCTAATTCTTCTTCTAGTCAGGAAGTGGTTCCTTTCATCAATGCTGATTATTTTTACCTCAACTAATACCATTGCTATGTTTTGCAGCCAATTGGAAGATTTCAGGGTCAAGCAACAGATGTTGATCTTATGCGTAAAGAAGTAAAGAATGTGAAGGAAGAGTTGGTAAATTTTACAATTATTCCCGCTTAATGATGTCTAAATCTTGTCTGCTTGTTGAAAATGAGTGAACGAAGAAATAATTCAGCAAACAGTTCTGTATATGTTTGCCTGTATGTAGGCCTGTGTGTTTGTACACGTTTAAGACATGGCTGTGCCACCATTTGACATTGCAGCCTCATATCTCCGGGATGGCATTCAGTGGAGGCCATATAATGAGCTGGGATTTAATTTTCTGTTCTATTTGCAGAAATACATGACTTGAAAGAAGAAAAGATTGATACTCCCTCTACCCAAAATGGAATATCCATTTCTATTTTAGTACAAACTTAAATAGAGTAGGTAAAGTGATTAGTTGTGGAACCAGTGCTTTAGTGGAATTAAATCCCTGTATTTGTGGTAATTTATGGGCAAACGAATGTTTATGTTGGGAAAGTAGACATTCAATGGAATAAAGGGAGTACTGTGTATATCATTTCCTGTAGCTACTTAATGGTGTTGTTATCTCTGTAATTTGATATTAAATGATATTTCTGTTTCTTGTCTGACCATTTCCCTGTCAAAAACATGAAAGTTTGTTCTCGGTACATAAATCAGCCAACGCATTTCCCCTGTATAAAATTTGAAGGTCAAACTCTATGCAAAACATATGGGAAAAACAACTGAACAGATTGAAGCTGATATAAGGCGTCCGAAATACTTTAGTCCAAGTGAGGCAGTTGAATATGGAATTATTGATAAGGTAAAAAACGAAGTATCTTCATTTTTATTTGGATGTCTGAAATCATTTGACTGTACTTGGCTGTGCTCTTTGCAATCTGAAGGTTCTTTACAATGAGAGAGGCAGTGAAGATAGAGGAGTTGTTTCAGACTTGAGGAAGGCACAACTACTCTGATCACTGCAGATCTTAGTCAACCTTAAATCACAGGTTGATAGTATTGATAAATTCTTGAAGGATTTATCCTATACATGATCAGAAAATGACTCAAAAGGCTAAAGTTACAACTGATATATTCCTTTTTACTCCGGCAATTCACTAAGAAGGCTATCCCTCTCTTTCAGCTCTGTTCTGCAAGTATGTGGTTCCTGTATTTAATTTGAAAGCTGTTCATTTGGTCTCAACACCACCATCTGCTTTCTTGGTGTCATATGTTGGATTCTCAACCATGTTTCTTTAGATTTTTGATTGCTGTTTAGTCTGGCAATCGAAATGCATTTTGGAGTTTTCCCAAATAGAAAGACATGTTGTAGGAGATGCCTGGAAGATTAATGTGACCATTGTAGAATGATGATATAAGCTCATCATGGGCAGGTAATTATGAGCAATGTCTCTTTCAGAATGTATGCAAATACCCTTCTGTTGTCTGCATTGCTGTCTTCCCACCCCCTCCACCCCACTACACCCCCCAAGCACCACTAGAGGACTATTGCCTCTTGCCACTCTTTCTGCTTTCCCTGATTGATTGCCATTTGTGGGGAGCTTCTAGGTTTTCTATATTTGTAGTTGCTTGTTGTTTTCATGGGCACTCCACTATTTCAATTATTGCCTCATTCTCTCCTCCGGAACTATAACAAAATAACATCTGGAAAGATAGAATTAGCTGATTAGACCATTGCAGTGCTTCACTTTACCTTTTAAGCCCCTTTCTTGGTTGTTCCGTTGGAAATGCTGGTTGGTTTGTGGCGTAATGTCATCTTGTTTATTGCTTGTCTCGCTTTTGATCAACCAGTGTTTCCTTCACTTTATGGTTAACTACTACTAATGTAGCCAGAGAGATCCTGCTGATACATAATAGTTCCAGAGAGGAGCCAATCATTGAAACAAAATGCTCATCCCCTACATGTTCAACAGTGTTTAATCATTCTCTTTTCCTATAGTGGCTTGGCCCCGGCAAAGAAAAGAGCATTTCTTGAGATCTGCACACTGCCATTAGTGTTCTTCATTCACCGTTTTCTGGAATCCGTTTATGTTATTAGGAACAAATCACTGGACTTTCAAATCCTAAATTACATATAGTTGATCAAGGATTGGGAGGAAAAGGTCAATTTTCACTTAAGTTGACAGTTTTCAACTCCCTAAAATTGTTTCTCCCATTCAATTTTTAAAGTCCTTTTATTTTATATTTCAGCGGGGAAGAATTAGAAAGGCTATGCGAGGTAACCCATTTCTTTTCAAATTTGATAAACCTTGCCATGGCAATCTAATCACAAAGGTAAATCGCACTGGAGAGATATCAATAGCAAGCAATTATAAAGTTGGGGCAGATTCATAATAATGTCAAATAGGATGAGGATTTTAAATTTTGGTCACTATTCTAAGTTGCACAATTTTTAATCAAGATGGTTTTTTTTTTTTTTGTGTGTTCAATTTACCCTTAAAATAGGTGGGAAAATAGAAAACATTCTGTACATGAAATGAAGATACGGGTTGTTGGTTTACAAAATAGTTGCAACAAGCATCTAAGTTCAGCTAATCCATAGCATTTCATTCAAAAACATAAATTAACGGCATAAATTAAGAAATGTAACATATTTTATGGTATTACATCTTTTTTACTTGTAAAAGTTCGATATTTTGTTTTTTTGTTTAAAGGTTGAATCTTTGAGGGTGACATGTGTTTTGTGTGCATCGTAATAAATCTTTACAACGAATTTCAGAAAAAAATCCAATCTTTCAATAAATCTGTAAAATATATTGAAGTTCGAATTGTTTCACGACTTGTTTTAAAACTGTATACTAGTTGTGCATGTCATCTATGATAATTATATATCATTTGGGTTGTTTTTTGTCTTGTACAGATTGTATCCTTCTTGTACGGGTTGTTAAGAGGATTTTTCTTTTTGTCCGATTTACCTTTAAAATAGACGGGAAAATAGAAAACAACCCGTACACAAAACGAAGGTATAGGTTGTTCATTTGCCAAAGGAATGAGTTGTTGGTTTACAAAACAATTACAATAAGCATCTAAATTCAACTAATCCATCGCACTTCCTTCAAAAACATAAATTAATAAATGTAACATATTTTATGACGTTACATCTTTTTTACTTGTAAAAGTCCGATATTTTGTTTAAAAGTTGAAACTTTAAGGGCAGCACGTATTTTTTGTGCATCGTAACAAATCTTTACAACGAATTTCAAAAAAAGATCCGATCTTTAATTAAATTTGTAAAATATATTGAAGTTCGGATAATTTCACGGCTTGTATGGGTTGTTTCGAAACTGTATATGGGTTGTGTATCTCATCCATGATAATTATATATCATCTGGGTTGTTTCTTGTCTTGTACATGTTGTGTATGTCATCTCAATTAGTTTTGTATCATATAGGTTGTGTTTCCTATTTGTACGGGTTAGTTAGTTATGTATCATACAATTGTGTTCTTAATTATATGAGTTGTTTTTCCTACGTACACGGATTGTTTTCTCTCAATGTATGGATTGTTTTTTATACTTTGTTCGGGTTGTGTATACCATCTCAGTTAGTTATGTATTATACGGGTTGTGTCACCTCTAAAAGATTATTTTATACATCAAACTCAAGTATTTTATACTTTATGTTTGATCAAAAGCTATATTTTACAATTATATGAAACGATTAAAAATACATGTATTGCAAAGTTAAGAAACCATTAATACTACTATTTTATATATTAATCTCGAGTATTTTTTACATTTTATTTGATTTAAAGTTCTATTTTATAATTACATGAAGTGAATAAAAATACATGTATTAAGAATTTTCATTCAATCATGGCTAAGATATTATACACTTGACTAGGATACTACAACCGCCCTTGTAGGTACGATTATCTCATTTCTTACCAAACATCAAATATAACTGAACCAATTTTGAAGACTTGAGATTAAAACAATATTAGAACTAACAAACATTGAACTAAATAATCCATATAACTTTGCAATAACTCATAAGGCTTTTAAAAAATCCATCCATACAACTTTGAAATAACCCATACAGCCCGATCAATACATAAATGGCACAAAAACAAACTAGTAGTACAATCCATAAAGTTTACAAACAACTCATACCACCTATCAAACACTTACAAGTAACAACCCGTACAATATGAAAAACAATCCATAAGGCTTATAAACAACCCATATAACTTTGAAATTGCATGAAAATGCCTTTACAATGAACAAAAATAAACTACCAGTACAACCCATACACCACCTTTCAGACAATCTGTAACACTTGTAAGTACCAACTCGTATAGTAGGAAAAACAACTCATAAGACTTATAGACAATCCATATAACTTTAAAATTGCATGAAATTACTCTTACCATGAACAAAAACAAATTGATAGTACAATCCATACAACTTATAGAAAACCCATAACACTTACGATTAACAACCCCGTAGAGTAGGAAAAACAACACATAAGGCTTAAACAACCCATATAACTTTAAAATTGCATGAAAATGCCCCTAAAATGAAAAAAAAACCGATCTACCAGTACAACTCATAAAGCTTAAAGATAACTCATACCATATTTCAAACAATCAGTAACATTTATAAATAACAACCCGTATTACTTCGAAACAACCCTTACAATAAGAAACAAATTTTAATACAGAATACTTCAAAAGACAACAACTACACCGAAACAACCCATAACGACTACAAACGAGTCATATAACCTTCCAAGAACATAGATAACTCAGAAACAATTCATACACATTCTATTTTTCAATCAAGATTCAATCTTTGTAAAGAAAAGAGAAGAAAAATCAGGTATTTTTTTAAAAAATATAAAATAAACATGAATACAGGTCAAAATAAATGATTGGGAGGGCTATACAACCAAGAAAAATAAAAAAGGTAAAATCTTTCCACATCCTAGGTTAATAACTTATCTCAAAATACAAAAATAAATATATCCATTCATTTTTTAAGATGAAAACAAACATTTTCTCTATGAAAGTTCAACCTTTTCAAAGATTTGAGATGAAAAGAGTAATTTTTTTTATTATTATTAAGCTTTCAGGCTAACCTGGCTTTTTGGTTGTAGGAGGTGGGGGAAGAGTTTTGGATTTTGAGTAATGCGGATTATGAAAAAACAAAGAAAGAATAGATTTGTTGTTTTTAGTCAAGTGAAGGTAATGGGATAATTTCACTTTCAAAAGTAATTACATTTTAACAGATTAAAAAAATGACCTAAATTTAAAATGCTTATCAAAAATGGGTATTCCCCGCAATTTTCACTATTATTAAGTTTTATTGATTACAAGAGTGGATGGGCAAGATTTGGAGTCACCTACTCCAATTGGGACCCAATTATCATTCAAAGGTCACCGCATATGGAAGCATATATAA
>JAOXNR010000031.1:11436617-11446784 GCA_028571225.1 Parsonsia alboflavescens | reverse complement strand
GGATTAATGACTCTAAGCCTGAGGCTAATAATATATTAATAACGGTAAGAAAACGGAATTCTTGCTACAGTGCTCATGCAGCCAACCAAGCGAAGCAAGAATTCCATTACGGTAACGATTGGAGCGCACATTAAGGCGTGCTCCGAAGCACGCATTAGCAAATATATATATATATATATATATATATATATATATATATATATAAAACTTTTAATAATATTAATTTTTTATTTCATCCCCAAAAAAGAGAGACTCTCTCAAATTGGTAATTGTTTTTCTAAATGTCTATCAATTAACCCAAATTTCAATATTTCCTACGTGGTGAGAAATTAAATGCTCCAATCCATGAAAAAGAGTATCTAAACAATGAGTTCACTATTCATGTCTTATAACCAACTAAACAATGGTAAAAAAATGCCCAAATTGATGAAGCCTTCTCTTAGTAATTAATGGATATAAGTAACAAAAGGATACAATAATAATACACTATACCGAAGATTTTTTATAAAATTTACAGTATGAATCAAAATAATACTTTTGTTTCTTAAAAAAAGAATAAGTAATTTAATTCATAAATTTTTTTTTAAAAAAAAAGTCAAAAGACGTGTTTTTTTTTTAGCGATAACATAAATTTCTTTTAAAAAAAAAATCTCCAACCATAATACTAATAGAATAAAACAATTTATTTATGTATGTATGTAAACCTAAATTGATTATTTAAAAAAAGTCAATGATTACTCCAAAATCTTTTGTCACTAACTAGGACCATTATTGGTTACATCAGTTGATTACAAGTTTACAATCCATTAGGCTTTCGTATTCTTTTTTTCCCCTATCCGCTTGGTTCTGTTCTGAATCTCTTATTATATATTATATATTTATGTGTCACTCACGATTACCTTAATAAAATATTAATAAAAGTGTTGCATGTAGATAATTATTATTTTTTTATATATTATATATATTAAATCCTACAAAGATAAACTAAAAATACTTGATATATGTATTAAATTTTTACTAATATATCCACAAATGTACAATAGAAGATCCAAAATGAGCTGTTCTTATACTGGAGAAGAGATAGGGAACTGTAGACCATTTACAACTGTATCCTTCCAGAAAAACTCCACTTTCAATATATACTGTGCCCACTTAATTTGAAATACACCAAATGGACGGCTAAAATTAATAGACACCAACCCGATATATATAGACATTAATCCAAAAAATTTCACTCGAGTCATTAGCTAATTACACATGTATTATGCCTTTTAATTAACTCGATTTAATTTAATTTATAATAATTAAAGTGGTCACTTTCCTCCTGCGGTTTCTGGGTTTGACACCAAAAGATTAACATATCAACTGCATGTATTATTAGAACTCTAATGGTACTAGAAAGATGATCAGCACTAATTTAGAGGTTATTAATCATTGATCCATTAGTTGAATAGATTTCTTACATCGCACATAATTTAACATTACCTAGTCTTGGATAAAAATTATTCCATCCATCCAGAAATGAATGTCTCATTTTGATTTAAATGCATTTTACAAAAAAAAAAAAATTAAGTTAGTTTAATTTTAAATTGTAATGTTAATTTTCTTTGTAAAATTTATTTAATTTAGAAAATAAAATATTCATCTGTGATCGACTTAAAATAAAAAATGAGACATTCAATTTTGAATGAAGGGGATAGGACTAATCGTGTTAATTTGATGGTTGATTAGGTGATAGTTCTCAGATTTCTATTATCAATATGGTGTTATAAATTTGGTGGCTTATAGCACCATACTTTGACTCTAATTATAATCATGATAAAATAAAATTTATTTCAGCTACTAATAAATAAATAAATACTCTAAAATAAAATTTTTTGACCTATATTATATGAATAAATTTTAATCATGAAGCGATAAGAGCATCTGATATCTCACACTGATGAAACGAATTCAGATTCAGCTTGGACCATATCCGCAGAACTTAAGTCTTTCTTGGAAGTACGTATTGCCCAGACTTTCTTCAACATGGCCTTTATTATTTCAATTATTTGGCTAAGAACAAAGTGTGCATCCAAGATTATCTTAAACATGTAAATTTGAGAAAATTTTCTAGCAACATCATTTTGCATAGCCCTAGCTGCGTAATGTGACGGGGGGTGGTTTATCTTGAACAATGAAACGCCAAAATCTTCTTGTTCTTCTAGTCAACTCCAATCAGGCATCTATTACCTGCCATGGCTGGATTCCATTGCCTATAGTGGAAGTTAATATGTGGCAGTTTCAGGAAGATTCTCCATTGAACATCTCCTATAAATACCTGTTTTACCATAGCTAAGCTCCTCGTCCCACAACTTCCTTCCTCTTCTAATTAACTCGATCATTATATATAATTGTTGTTCTTATTATTTTCTTTCTTCGGTAATACTCTTTCCAACATGGATTTCAGAGTGAAATTATGCTGCTCGGTTCTCTCCTTCATGCTTCTGCTCCCTGCATTTTGCCTAGCCGATGATGCATATGTTTCCACAAGAGCCACTTATTATGGCAGCCCTGATGGCTTCGGAACTCTTAGTAAGTAATACATATAATAATTTTTTTTATCTTTCAACTTTCCCTGATTGCTGCATGAATCATGATAATTCTGAATTCTAACGGGATCATCATTTTATGTTAGCTGGAGCTTGCGGATATGGAGAATATGGAAGAACTGTTAACGATGGTGGAGTTAGCGGCGTTTCGAAACTGTACCGGAATGGTAGCGGCTGCGGTGCTTGCTACCAGGTAAAAATACCCTCATGCTTTTCTCACCATGCAAATATGTAATGTTATAGAATATGCTAGTATACTCCATATCAAGTTTATTTGTGTATCCATATGATCAACCAACACAGTAAACCAGATGCATTCCCATTAGAGTGCACAATAGTTAACATGAAAATGACACCAATGGTGTTCCAGGTGAGGTGCAAATATGCAGCACATTGCACCGAAGAAGGGACAACGGTGGTGGTGACAGACTACGGCGAAGGGCACTACACCGATTTCATTCTCAGCTTTCGGGCATATGCAAAACTGGCTCTTCCAAACCAGGCTGTGAAGCTCTTTGCGGCCGGTGTTGTTGATGTAGAATACAACAGAGTTCCATGCAAGTATCAAGCCAATCTGTTGGTCAAGGTTCATGAACACAGCAGGTTCCCTCATTATCTAGCCATAGTGGTGCTGAACCAAGGTGGCATCTATGAGATCACATCAGTTGAAGTCTGTGAGGCATCCAGCAATAAATGGAAGGCCATGAGAAAGTCATATGGTGCAGTTTGGGACATAGCAAACCCACCAAAGGGAGCTCTGGCATTTAGGTTTCAAGTAAGTGGGAATGCAGAAGTGAAGTGGGTGGAGCCTAACAGTGTGGTACCAAGTGAATGGAAGGCTGGGGTTGCTTATGATACTTCCTTTCAGCTTACTTAAGTTATGAGCTCATCATATTACTATTACTAGAACTCCAGAGTAATGATGTAATAAGAAGATATTTATAATTTGTATCCTCATGAATAATTACTCTTCCAATATCACGTACTAGCTGTAGTGAGTTTAGAGTGAATGATTATTAGCCAGTGATACCTAGATGAATAAAGTTTTACTTGCTAGGAATTCCAGTATGAATTCCCAGTTTTCTCTATGATCATGAATCTGAACCAAAGTGATATATGGAGGAAACTTGAAAGTATAATTTCAGATAAGTCTCATCAATCAACGCCTATGAATTATACGAACAAAAAGAAGCTTACTGCATTCATATTCATATGGCATGGATAGCTTAGTTACTTCCCTGTTGTTTAACTACCACAGCCCATTGCAATCAAGATTCAACAAACAATAATGTAGCAGTCAATGGGACGATTAAACTCAACGAATAAACCTCCCTTGCAAACTTGGGAGGATTAAAGATCATGACAATTTCCCAAATAGAGCAGAATGACCGGACAAACAAATTAGAAGGGATGTTATCGGTATTGATAGAAAATTTGTGTATCATGTACACAAATACATGTTCATCAGCTAACAAAGGGCGAAATTGATGCTTAAGGTCTGAGCCTATGCATATGAACAGGTTGACTAGCTTATAGACTCTTGTAAACAAAGATACTAAAGACAGAAAGTAAACACAGATTTTGAACAACTCCAAACTCTGAACTACTGATCTATCTAGTACAACCTACCAATACAATCAGAAGCACCACAGTAGCAGCTCTTCATCTTGATATTGCCATTGGAATCATGAACCTGGCCCAGAGAATAGTTGTAATGGTAGGTAAGCTCCTTCAGCGCAGGAATATTTTCAGCAGCAAACAGCATTATGTGTGGCATTCTTTTATCCTCGTGATCATAGAGTACATTCTGTGCATAAAGATTTGGTGAACAACTATGATTGATAAATCTTCCAACATTTCCGTAGTATGCTGCATCAATTGTGTAACCAACTTCATCAATGGACCCAATTGAACTCCCCTGTCTATCATCAGGGTTGAGAGAGCAGTCACTGTAGTTCTGTCCAATGTCAAACAAATACTCATCATTTGTTCTTTTTTCAGCTTCCTTGTCCTCAAGAAGTTCTCCAACATACTCGCATATGAAAGTTCCTGAAGGAATAGAAGTTAAGGATCTTACTCCCCAGCCCCTTGTCTCTGTTTTGAAGATCTCAAGCGGAAGTTTGATACCAAGCTGGCTGACTCTATTGTAGCACGAAGGAGGGCATTTGCAAGAAGTACCACATTCATATACAAGAGGTTTTGCTTCAACAATAGCACCATTATGATTGTATGGGATCTCCCCTAAATTTTTCTGTGCACAAGAACACCTTAGAGAATCAGAGCATCTACCAGTACAATTACAACCTTGAGGAGGAAGTAGATGGGACCAATTGGCATACATCATCCTTGTAATGTAACTGAATGCAGGAGGTTTCTCATTGTCAACTGTGTTCACAGCACATATAGGAATTGATTCTTTTCCTTCAGATATGTCAGGAACACAAATTCCATGTCTTACTTTTGATTTCTTTGACTTCTTTACTTCTTTCCAGGCACTCTCTGGTTGGCCTGGAATTCTCTTCAGTTTAAACATAAATATTTGCTTACCGTGCTTTCCTTCTTCTTGCCAGTAATTCTCCACCATGTAGAGGCCATCATAAACATATGCTGTCACTATCTTACTCCTTGATTCTGCCAAATCAGAAATTTTGGTCTCCTTGAATCCATGAATCACCCGCACAGGATTCTTTACCATTATACTATTCCTTAATGCCAAGTTACCTCTTTCAAGCTTTTGGTCTTTTGGATCCTTACCTTTGCCAATCATGTTTCCTCCTTGCCCACAGTATATTAAGGAATCTGCATCCTCCTTATCATCAGCATAAGCCCCTGAAGAAACAACACTAACTGCAACCAGCATTCCATTTTGCTTCGTATAATCTATACCAGCTTGGTAAAGTCGATGAATCCCAACAATAGCTAACTCAACTCTGTACTGGAACTCATCACCCACTTCAACTCCTGGAACAGCTCCCAAAAATTTTTTTCCCGCAACATCTTTTCCCTTTTTTTTCATAATCTTTACAGCTTCAAGGTCAATCCTTTTGGTTTCTGACCTTGTTTTTGATTCTTCCCCCTGCAAGATTTTTCTGCATATAGTTTGAAACAACCGGAGTGTTTCTCTGACTTTGTTGCGAGCATCACCACGGCTGGAATTGGGACCATAAGGAGGCAATGTAACTTCGATATCATGAATATGGCCAGAAGGTGAATCTTGAGGTAGCCCACCACATTCTCCATATTCCTCCTCATCCTCAGCTGGTATTAGACCTAGAGTTCCATGTGAATCCTCACCCATTGAAACAGAATCCTTCTTTAGAGATGGTCTTCCTGATGAATTTGCTTTTATAGTAGATTTCCTAGCAACAACTTTGGGCTTCTTTAGCCAAGCAGCTTTACGTTTGTTAGCTTTGACTGAAGTCTTAACCGCATGTGGACTTGGGCTTGCTTTCTCCTGCCTCCATGGACAATGTTGTGCAGCCAGAAGAGCATTCACAAGCAAAGGGTCTTCATCATGTTCTGAAGTAAAGCAATCATTTGAAACCCTTTGGTTAACAGTGCTAACAGGTTCACAAAGAACAATTTCCTTTCTCCCTAAAACTTCAACTTCCTTGGATTCCTTAGCTCTAACAGGTTCACAAAGAACAATTTCCTTTCTCCCTGAAACTTCAAATTCCTTGGATTCCTTAACTCTAACAGCACTGGATATTCTATTTGGTAGAGACATGATCCCACAACTTTCTCCAGTACCAGCAACCACAGCTTCACCCTTGTCAATCCCAGTAAAACTCTGGTCTCCAGAAGTGACTCTCAGGTGCTCTTCCTCAACCAATGTATGAACATTTCTTCCACAAGATGGTGGAAAGTCACGAGCAGCAGAAACTCTTCTTCTTCGAAATTTATCCTTGGGACTCGGAACTGCTTCATCTTTCATGTGAACCTCCCAATTAACCGTAGGACCAGTTTCACTCAGAGGTCTAAGGTCTTCTTCATGCACGTAATTTACTAGAGCCAAGGAATCCACATTGTCCATCTGCCTCACCAGAGCCTGAGCCTCTTCTCCATTTGGCTCCTTTGAGAGCTCGAAGCTTTTTGTTTCTAAGTTTTTTGGCAACTTGATTTCCACAGGTTTGACATCTAAAACTTTTTCTTCAACTTGATTATCCATAACATCAGCCACAACTTTTCCCACCAAATCCTCCAACAATGTATCAGCTTGCATCTCAATTGGATTTCCCAACACTTTACCAGATTGGATCTCTGGCTGAGCAAAAGTTTCTGTGCCATGAGTCAACCCAACAGTTGCAATCATTTTTCCATTAGAATCCACCTTAACTGGACTTTCTATAACTTTAAAAGACTCTGCATCACCTTGTTCAGCAACTGCAACAGTGAGATTCTGCTGTAGTTCTGGAATGATTTGTTGTGCATGTCGACCACAGCCTTGAGGAAAATGCCGAATAGCTGAGATTTTCCGAAGCTTGTATTTTTGTTTGTCACTCAAGCTTGAACAGTGATAATCATTAGCAAGTGGTCTTTTTGGGGGGTTTCCACAGGCTAAACCACTATTCAACAAATCCACCATTTTCAATCTGATACCAAATCACAGTTCCACTGTGAAAAACAAATAAAACTTTGATTGAGAATCTGGGAAAAGAATTCAAAACTGGGACTCTAACAGATATTAATACAAGGATAAAAGAGAGAGTTGACAGTCTAATTATATATATTAACTGATGAAAAAGCTGTGGTCAGTAAAAATGTTTTCTTACAAGAAAATCAAGCAAAACACCAAAGGAAAAGGAACCAATGGACTGCAGGGAAATGGTTGTTCAATTGCAACGCCGAGAAAATTAAAATGTAAACAGATAACCTCGTTCTGAAAAATAAGTAGCAAGTGCAGTTTACAGATTCTGAGAGGGTAAGAGATGCAACAAATTTCTGTATTGATGCGGCCGCAAGGTTTGCATGCAACACAGGAAAAATTACCCCCAAAAAAATTATAAAAAAAAATATATGGAAAACGGAGAAGCATCAACTCAATAAAACATTCCAACTTCTAATTAGTAAAACAAACTGCAAACAAAGCAACAACATGAACTCACAAAATGTGCAGTTTCACAAATTTACATCAACTAAAAACCTTATCACGAAGAAATGAAGCAACAACATAACCTCACAAAATGTGCAGTTTCACAAATTTACATCAACCAAAAACCTAGTCACGAAGAAATGATCACATTTCAGAACACAGATACAGAAACTGAGAACAATAGAGTCAAAAATCAAAAGAAATGTCGACCAATACCCGATTCCAGAAAAACGGCTCGCTTGACTCAATTCCTACGTGTCTTTGGAGGATTTATAGATGCAAAAACTTCTGCCTGCTAAATGTTGGAATTTGATTAATCAACCGCTAGTTTTCTCCACTTTATAATTAAGAAACAAGGAGAACGAGAAGAAGAAGAAGAAGGCGGAGATTGCAGGATTTTTTCAGAATCTCGCCACACCGAAGGAGAAAGGACGAAGTGAAGGGGTGGGAAGGGATGGCAGTTCTGGATGGACAATTTTACCCTTCGAATTCTGGCAAATGGATCGGAGAAGAGCGCCAATTTTAGAGAACCTAACTAATTTTGCTATTGACCGGTGCGTTTTACGGGTACATTTCGGATCGGATCTCTCTCTATTAGTAAAAGTGCAAAAAAAAATAATTTCCACTTTTTTTTTTTGAGGAAAAAAAAAAATGATATTGAGAAGCTTTTTAGATTTGGATGGTTAACTTAAAATATTCATGGAATGTATTGTAAATATTTTTTTTATTCAAAATGTTTTTTTATATGATATTTGGATCCGTTCACACGCATCTCGAATGTATCATTATGAGCTTCAACTCATCAAGATTAAAGTATGAAATAAGATCGAATCAAAATGTTTCTTGTATTCAAAATCTTCAATATGTAATAGAATATATATCTATATATATATATATATATACATATAAATTAGTTGTAAGTAATTAATACTAAAATATTTTTCATTATGAATGACCATAATAATAAATTCGAAACGTTAAACTAATCTTATAACTTTGGATAAAATATATTTCATTTAAATGAATTGGGATATGAACAAATTTATTAATTCATGTAAAATTTAAAACCTTATTTTATATATTTAATTATGATTAAATAATTCTCATCCTTGATGGTTCCCTGCCCCCACCCCCAATGCTAATAAAATAACCATTTATTAAAAATAAGCGTTACAAGCTCTTCTTGCAAGAAGGTTACAAGTTAGGAACATAACCATTCAATGATATCTCTGTATTCTCGGCAACTTATAAATATTTAGAATTTTATCTTTCACAATAAATGCCTTTCTTATTTTTCTTTTACATAGTGAGTTTATTGATGGATTGAGAATCTTCTAATCCTCAAAAATAAAAATTAAAAAGGCAATACATTCATGAAAAAATATTCTCAATAAATATGGTTATATATTTCGTATCAAAGGAAAAATCTACTTTTATTCATACATAATTAAAAATATCAAAATTCTCAATATAAGAAATTGAAAATTTTGATAACCATTTCAAGACCAGAGAACCATTGTATTCCTTTTATAAAAATCTTAGTTAAAAAAATGAAAAATCACGTGCAACAAAATACTCTCTCAATTCAGAATTGAATGTCTCATTTTAACTTACAAGCATATCAAGAAAAATGTTTGATTTAATTAATTTTAGCATTATAATGTAATTTTTTCTTATTAAAAATTT
Organism: Parsonsia alboflavescens; assembly: GCA_028571225.1. NCBI lineage: Eukaryota > Viridiplantae > Streptophyta > Magnoliopsida > Gentianales > Apocynaceae > Parsonsia > Parsonsia alboflavescens. Next base: position 11,437,415 of record JAOXNR010000031.1, on the reverse strand, counting down.
AACTAAATTAAGAAATGTTGAGTTCAATTGTGTAAGAGGGAAGTATAAATTTTAGATTGCCACTCATTGATCTTATTTGAAGTTGGAATTTCAGATAGACTTTTTACCGCCATGGTATTTGGCCTTTGATTGGAAACTTGGTTCAAGATTCTGAATCCTTTTGTTATGTTGTTGTACTTTACGTATTCTTTATAAGATAGCAAAGAATGTTCTTTATTCCATACTCTGAGGGTAGATTTGAGACGAATCAATTTAATAGCCAGCAGTTGTGGAATTCTTGAAGAAAATCCCTTTAATTTATTTTCGAGAAATTATTACGAATTCACAATATTGAACTTCATATAAATTTAGAATGTGAAAATTCTTAAAAATACTCAAAATTGAATCGGGTATTTCAATTATATCCGATTTCTCAAAACATTTCAATTGTACTTATTTCAAGTTAGTGAATTTCATTGTATATCCAAATTGATACGGACACCCAATTTGAGAAAAGAAAACTACTGATCAAATAGAAAAGATCCATTTACTCTCATTCAATCGATCTTCCCCAAATCCGTTAGGAATTCCCAAACCCTCATTTAAACGACCTTCTTACAATAGAAATCAAATCGTCTATCCTTAGTCCTCTCACAACCCATTTCGTTCAAGCTTGTCGGTACCGTGAAATTCATTTACCGCTAGCTTGCCGTTGTCGAAGAAGAAGAAATTAGACATTTGCAAAAAAGAAAAAAGTTTCACTCACACCTCCTCGGCTACAGGTAGGACCCCCTTTGCGTCATTTAAAATCCGCTGCCC
>JAOXNR010000031.1:11422068-11433745 GCA_028571225.1 Parsonsia alboflavescens | reverse complement strand
TCTCGCTTTATCAATATGGTTTCAAGTTCAACCAACTTAAATTCTTTTTGTTTAAATGAGGAAAATAGTAACCTTGGGATAGTTCGAGTATTGTAGAATTTTCAGTAACTTCCCCCGTAACGTTCGTCTTTGTAATAGTTCTTTCTTAGTAATAGATAATATTTATCTAAATTTTCTTAGTCGAAGTTCACGGGGACATCATCATCATTACAGTGGATATATTATTCTTCATAATCATCATCATCATCATCAACACTGCGAATATTTTCGGATGGCCCAGGTTCATCGTTTACAAGTCGGAATGTCCCATCCGGATTCCTTCCGCATGCATTAACAAAATCATCCACAGTATATGTTCACCACCACACTAATGTAATCTTTCAACTTTGTTAATGACCAACATTTTAGGATCAGCTTCCCCCATCAAAAACACGACCCCGTATACATCTTCAATTTCCAATAATTTGGTACCTCCATTGGATAATGTGGATGCAAATGAGATTTCTACATCGAATAGGTTTAAATCAACCTTCATGCATCCTGCCATAGTTCTCCTGAAATCTTCATAACTGATGTAGTTTTGTACGACTATCGGACGCGCCCTTCCACTTAGAGAACCATCATGAAAAATAATTCTGCTTAAAGCCATGTCTGCACGAATTCAGAGAAAAATATATTTAGGAAAATGTACAAGCAATACTAGGAAGAAAAGGGGAGGAATATCTTAATTTTTAAAAAAAATCAGAGAAAAAAAGGTCTACATAGTTTTTTTTAAGAAAAAAAAAGGATCGGAAAAAAATGTTAGAAGGTCGAGATGACCATATGGAAGGTCGATAAAATCCCTATGAAGATCTAATTGAGCTTCTAGATGGTCTATTGAATTTAAAAAAAAAAAATACTAAAGGTCGATTTCATCCTTTAGAAGGTCGATATAATCTTTCAAAAGTCGAAATTTTCAACTGGAAGGTCGGTTGATCCAAAAACAAAAGGATACTCTTGAAGGTCGGCCTCTACTCCCAAAGGTCGTTATATACTTCCGAAGGTCATCTATACTTGTCAAAGGTCTGCTAGACATAAAAAAGAAATTGGGTTTGAAGCTCAACCTAAACTACCCAAGGTCATTCAATACTACCAAAGGTCTGATATACATCTCGAAGGTCGGCTATACCTCCCCAAGGTCAGCCGATACTTCAAACACTCAGACCTCCCCATTTCTTTCTTTCTTTCCTTCATTATATCGAACAAACAACACAAAACGAATGACCAGAAAAATCCAGCAACAATTACGAATCAAAACACAACTATCAAACACCATAACAACAAAAAAGGAAAATGAAAGGAACTTAGCCCCTAATATGAAAGACACGAGCTTGAACTTGTGAAGAAAAAAACCAACTCCTCTCCCAAACTTAGACATAACTACCGACTGTTTTTTTTTTTCTTCAACGGGGAGAATGGATTCCTTTCACGTTCAACTTTCAGCAAGAAAACTTCATCAATGATGCAGTAGTTGTGGGTCTTCAATTCGGTTTTATAGCAGTGCAATGGTAGTTGGGCTGTTATGAATGTTGAGGGCAATATAGTAACTACTCTTCCAAACCCAAGTGTCGAATTTTTTTTTTTTCTTCAACAGGGAGAATGAGTTCCTTCAAGTTCAACTTTCAACAACGAAACTTCATCAATATGGTCTTCAATTCCATTTTACAGTAGTTGCAGAGGTAGTTGGACTGTTTTGAATGTTGAGGGCAATATAGTAACTACATGATAAAAGTGAATAAATGTGTTTTGTTTTTTTTTTTAAAAGGAAAAAGTCAAAATGGGTATAGAGTGAAAAGTTAGTTTTAGAGTTGGATAAATTATGAAATATTATACAAATTTGGGCAATATTGAAATTTTTCCCCTCAAATAGGGTAAATTTGAAAACAACCCTTTAATTTTGCTATACATGCTGCATTATCCTCATGTAATATAATTGGAGGTTTAACTTTCTCATGAGACAACCCACAATTCTTCCAGATATAATGGGTCATTGATGTTAGCCAAACACATTCTCGAATGACCTCATTAAATTTCTATTATTTCAGCATGATTCAAAGATATGGCATCTATTGATTGTTTCATAGATCACCATGAAATGATTGTATAAATATCCAATCTGTGACCTTGCTTTATGTGGGTAAGATAAGTACCCAGCATCAACATAAGCAATCAATTCAGATCTAGAATCATATGAATAATATAAGCCAACATCAATAATTCCTTGGAGATAACAAAATACATGCTTTATACCATTCCAACGGCACCTTATACGAGAGGAACTAAATCTTGCTAATAAATTCACAAAAAATTATATATCTGGCCTTGTATAGTTAGCAAGATACAGAAGTGCACCAATTACACTGAGATATGGTACTTTGGGACCAAGAATGTCCTCATTTTCCTCTCTTGGTCTAAAAGGATCAAGTGACCAAACTACCATGGAAGTACTCAATAGACGTGCTTTATCCATATAAAATTGATTCAAAACCGTTTTGGGTAATAAGTAGCTTGATGGACAAATATTCCACCCTTTAGATGTTCAATATGCAAACCAAGGCAAAATTTAATTTCTCCACAATCTTTGATCTCAAATTCTTTCTTCAAATATTCAACTACCTTTTTGGTTTTTTACGAGGTCCAATCATATTTAGATTATCAACATATACTATAATAATTGGAAAATTTGACTTATTCCTTTTTATGAAAACACGTGCATTGAGTCATCAGTATAACCTAATTTAATTAAACATTCACTAAGACAGTTATACCATATACATCCAGATTGCTTGAGCCTATACAAAGGCTTTTGCAATTTAATAGAATAAAATTCTCTAGGACTTGATTTGCATGCTAAATCTTTCATTAATATTCAAGTATATATCATTATCCAATGAGCCAAGCAGTGATCACTTCTATTAGACAAATATCAATTTTTCATGCACTGCTAAACTCACTAAATATCTAAATGTAATCTCATCCATTACCGGTGAGTTTGTTTCATCATAATCAAATCTTGATCTTTGCGAAAACTTTAAAAAAAATCACATTTTTAAGAACTTCAAAATTCAACCACAGTCCAAATGGAGCCATTGGGTGCATTTGCATAGAGGCTTAGTTTTTAAATTTTAAAAAGTAAACTTTTACTGACTTTTTGGAAAGAGAACTTGAGAGTTTAAAAAAAATGGATTTGCATTTGGATGTTGCAGAGTTTCAAATCAAAACCTATAAAGGGTTAACCAGTTTCATCTCACTAGAGAGCAAAAGCTAGTTAGATAAGCTTCTACAGATCCTCCTACAATCTGTGTTGCTTTTCCCAATCGACATAAAAGCTAAAAATTAACTCCTAAAATTAGTGACCACCTCAGAAATGGCCAAAATGGGATGGTTTGGATTAATATATAAATATGGGATGGTTTGGATTAATATGGCCGGGCATAAATTGTTACAGGGCTGTAACAAATATCAAGCACCCAACAATATTTTAACCTAAACATGAGGAACCACTTTAATTAAAAGCCTTGTTATTTGCAAAGATTTTGATCATTTATAGATCTAATGTAAACTAAAAAATTTGGGTGCATGAGGTGATCAATGTTCTCATGATCCAAACTGAACTTAAGCCAATCCATTATTCCATAATTTGTGTAGGTTACTTATCCACTTCAAAGGTCTCAAAGTTATGGCAAAGAAATGGAGAGAGAGATCATGATCTCTGAGTGCCAGTCTAGTCTTTGGCAACGAACAAAAAGATGTATCAAATGGTACAAGTTTAAGCACTGTGCAGCATACCCAAAAAACCCTTTGGTAGTTCACCACTTCTGCATTAGGAGAGAGCTATATAAGGACACAATCTTCTTCAACCTATACAAAAAACCCACCCATGTTCTATCCATAAAAACTTGAAATACCATATAAGCAGAGAACAGGAAAAGAGAGCAAAAGGGAAAGGGAAAGGAAAGGCAACCTTCAAATCTCATTTTCAGGCTTTATGTTTGGCATGCAAGATTATATATTGCTGGAGCAGATGTGGTTTCCTAGCTACTGTAGTATGAGTTGGCCAGTCACTATTGTCAAGGACGGACAAGATGGGGGTAAACTGAGCTACTACTAGTGCTAGCTTGGGCACCAAAACTTGGATTTGGATGCAGGAGTTCTGCCTGAGGAAAGGAGCTGCTGGATGGGACATCCAGCAGCAGATCTTGATCGGAATTTCCTTCAGCAGAATGGAAAGAATCCAAAACCAGGGAGCTATTATCTGGTGGCAGAGCGAATAGACTTCTTGGACTGAAGCTCAAGCCATCATTGTCAATGAGTTCCCGATGTTCATAGCTGTTCTTCGTCATCAAGGCTTGGGGACTCTTCATTAGAGTCTTTGCTCCTGGAGACAAAAAATGAAGACATTAAGGATACATCAAATGGAAGACATCTACATTTACAAAAGTCTAAACATCTAAAATACCTTCAAAAAGAAGATCAAAGAGCACAATCACAAGTTCCAATTTCTACAAGTATTCTAAACAAGTCACTTTTTAGCTTCAATACTTAAGAATATTTCGTTATCAAATCTTTGCATGTGTTTCCATTGTCTTTAAACACCAATTGTTGTATATTTTGTATCATAGATTACTCTTTAACGACTGGAAAATCTGTATTGTGAGTTCCATTTTTAATTCCAAGCCTTGTACAGTATAAGTATTGCAGGAAATCTAGTAATTGCTGCATATATCTATCTAACGCAGATAAGGGATTTTCAATCTTGTTACTTATTATAGACATAGTTGAGAAGCTTAATGATCATGTTTGAAAGTAACCATGCTTAGTAAATCATCTGAATATGAGACATGATTTTCAAAGAGTAAAAAATTGCTAAAATTGCACAAATATCATGAATCCAGAGATTCGTCATTAATGCCGTATAAGGATCAAACAGAAGTAAGTGAAGGATCATTGTTATAGCAAAATTCTTAGAATCTCTTACATAATAAGAAGAAACAATTCCATGTTAGTCAGGGAAGTTAGAATTAGTCAATGAGAACAACAGGCATTTGCTAAAAAATTCAAATATGAAGCATGACCATGGATGCAAAGACCCTTAAATTCCCTAAATCAAATTTTTTTTGCAAAAGGAGAACTGCTTTGCTGAACATATCTAGTTTAGCCATTATTGTTTGAAACATATTTAAATGGAGGTTGAACAGATTCAGATGTTATCACAGTGCAAGCCAAGTTAATATTTCATTGAGAAGTTTACTAAGCACCTTAACAAAAAGGCAAAAAGGGAAACCAGCTGACCTGGAAACTTCTGATATTGTCCTTCTCGTGATTTCTTTGCATTCACTGAGTGACCTGTTGCAATGTCATTAAATTCTCCTGCTACTTCGGATATGCTGGTACTACTACTACTTTTTACATCCTATACCAAGAACACAGTTTTATCAATTAGAACTTGTAGATTCCTCTTGGATTATGCTGTGTAAAGGGTTTCTTTTTTTCTTCTTTTTTTGTTGGGGAAGTTGCATTTTGCAAACTGCTATTAATTTTAAACAATCAGCACAAACCTTGAGCAAGTTATATTGTTCCACCCACTTTGACTTCGTCAAATTGCATAACACAAACCTCTTGAGCATCCTACAGTCTTCTAACTTGACCCCTTTTATTGTGTTGTCGAAAACCCCATCAGCAAGAAGCTTCTGGAATAAAGACATACTCTCCTTGAATTGCGAACTATCGAACATGCTTTTGAGACTGTAAAAGGGAAACAGAGGAACATCTTAGGAGAATAATATAATAGCATCCTCCAAATTTTACTACTTGTAGTTCAAATACATGCTTCTAGCTTCCAAAAGGACGACATTAAGAACAGAAGAAATGTCAATATCAGAGAATCATCATAGCAATACAATAGTTTAGAAGCATGTAAAAATATTTGCATTTTTGATTGATTTTTTAATCTTAACCTGCTTCCAAATGGAACCACTGTTTAAGTACTTTTGTTAAAGGATGCATTACAGCCCTAAAATCCACTTTTGAGTTTAATCATAAAGATTCTTAAAGACCCTAGAACATTCTTTAACATTTGTCCTTCTGGTGTTGACTCACAAGTGAGTTAAATCTCTCAACCATTAGAAGCTCCTTTATGTTTCTATTATCAATTCAACATGACAAATGGCACATTTGTTTCCAAGACTACACAGGATAAAAGTGAAATCCAAAGAGTGACATGAATATACCTCTCTGGAGGTCCAGAGGTATCAACGGAAGGTAAATACTTGAATAATTGCTGCTGTTCTTCACATGTCAAGCAACTAACAAACTCACCAAAATTGAGGACATCCTGCATCAGGTGTAGGCAGGCTTAGATAACTTGACACACTGACGGAGGTCAAACAACAAATTCAAAGTCTAGAAGAAAATGCTTAATCAAGTGCTTTAAAATGTAATGACCTAGTAAATAAAGATACAATCTAATGAAAATTATAGAGGAAAAAAATGAACAGCTGCTAATGAAGTTGCTAAATTTATTATTCATGTTCCTATTTTTCCTTTTCTTTCTTTGAATTGATCTTCAGGCAGAAATGAGGAAAAGTTGGTACTTTCTTGGATAAAGTTTGCAATTTATTTCTATGCTACAAACATATCAAAGACCTGCGACTTACTTTCAAGTCCACATAGCGAAGTGGTGAATTATGATGACCTAGAATTTGCAGTTTCTCAAGCTGATCTTTGTCCCTGAAATTTAAAATGGACAAATAACTTGTTAGAAGAAACACAGAAAATGGGAGAAAATTTGAAATTCAAAATTCTTAAGTGTGTTTTCTTCCAAAGTCCCAGTTTGTATCCAAGTTTCTGCAAAAGCTCATGCACCTGGGTTTGAATGTATGCTAGAGAAAGCAAAAACTTAAGTATTAAGTGATTCAGTTCACATATGATAATAGTACTGAACAGGCAGTCCCTTATCATAAATGTAGTCATTGCCAAATCCAAGGATAACACAGTACATAGCACATAGGCCATGTATTCATATCCACAAAAGCAGTTAGCCCTTAATGTGACTGCATTTCCTCCATCAGATAGACGCTCAAGGTCAAAGAAGTACCTTTTGGGTTGCTCATGTTCTGCACCCTGTCCCATGGGCTTCTTGTTTTTCTCTATTCCTGGACTTGATACATCAACACCCTTATTGAAATTATTATTATGTACAGAAAAGGGAGTTAAGGGAGAATAAGCCTCGTTCACAGGATGTAGCTTGTTGTCAACAGAAAGGGAACTAGCTTCTGATTCTTCTTCTCGAGCTATGGTACTGGGATGCCTAATAAGTACACTTCCATGGCCTATCTCAACAGAAACCATAGGTCTATCACTCTCAAAAAGCAAATCTTCTTCTGAAGACCCAGAGAAGTAGGAAGGCTGTTCATGTAAGATGGTATATAGATCTTTGGTAAGCTTTTCAACAGAAGACTGTTTGGGACGATTAACACAAGTTCTCTTTCTTGAGGGAACCATTGAATCCCATACCATTGGCTGCGCTGGACCTGAGAAGAAATAAATGAATCTTCAAAACTATACATGTGGTTGACCAACATGATTGACAAAAACAGATTGCAACATTGTTGTAGGAGATTTAGTCTTCAATTTGAAGAAATGAAAGTTGGAGTGTCACGGCTTTACTCCCATGATATCTTCGTTTAGAAGAAGGGCTAGGATAGAATAATCATCTCTTTAAAGAGATGAAAATTGGATATTCACAAAGAGAATATTTCCAGGCATAAATCCTGAAAAATCAACCAACCTACCAGTCAAATCACTTGCATCAGCACCGCCAAATTGGGCACAGCTCTCAGAATTAGATATAGCAGAGCCAGAACTTGATCTATTACTTGTGTCTTCATCCAAAGCTCTCCGAAAGCCCTGATTACTATCCGATGCAAATGCTCCAACTTCAGCATTGTCATAATTTTGCTTCCGCTTAAGAACTTTAGCCTCCTTATTCTTAATGGAGATGGTTTTCACCCTAGAAACCCTATAATCCTCAAAGTCATCAGGTTCAGCCCTAGCATGCAAAGGGGTATAGTTTGCAAGTGTGCCCTTGGTTCGCCATCGTGATCCACATGCATTGCATAGTACTGGTTTCTCGGGTGGCCCATTACGCCAGAGAGGGGTGCCTGTAGCATTAACCAAGAGTTTATAATATTACAACCAAGTTATCCAGTAAATGATTGGCAGTTTATAGTATGATCATCTTTCAAAGAAGAGAGCACTAACAACATCATTGGATACACATCATTGGAAGAGCAGGCAAAGGATCACCGTAAAACATAATTATACATAACAAGCAAAGGCAGATGACAAGTTCAGTTTAAGACTGAAAATGAATTTAAGAAAACTTTGCTGCAATGCTTACAATTTTCCTTCACGTTTATAGAAAACAGAAAAACTGAACCTGGACATTCTTCCTCGGCTGAAGTTGAAGTACAAAAGAATGTCTACAATAGAGAAGCAACTCCCCTATAGAATTAACAATCATAAGCAACAAAAGGTTTACTATTGAAATGAGACCGTGTGAATAAAGCAATATGGCTGATTGGTTTATTCAAGAAATCCAGACGACAACAAGTTGAAGATTGCTGTGATTTAGATGGGAAATGTAAGTAAATGCTGCAAAAGAATCAAATGGGAAGACATGGAGTAAATGACATCAAGAATACAACAGAAGAGATAACTTGGAGCTCTCATTTTGGGGAATGATGTCATGAAATATACAGCAAAAGTAGTGAGTGAGAATCCACTCGCTTAGAAGTCAGTAAAAGACAGCCTTCAATTGGCAGAGTTTAGAAAGATGAAGTAGAGCAAAGCCCAATAAATTGGCAATGGTTCTTCTCCCAAATTCCATGTGGGGATAAACAAGAGATCATAAAATCTAGGAAAGGATTGAATTTTCATAATTGGAACAAAAACCAAAATGCTTCGAGCAGATTTTGTCAATTCAGTTGGATGTGTGCAGAGACAAGGCCAAATGTCATGACAGGCAATGGGTTCAATCAGCAGAAATGCTTGTAATAGCATTGGAACTGCAAGCAAATTTATCAGCATCAAACTGAAATTTTCTTCAATGATTCAGTTAAGTTTTCCTAGTCATACATTGTTCAATAGTGTCAAAGGATGCTTCACAGACAATAAAGGGGAATAGAAGAAGGCGGAAAAACAGGGAATGAATTCCAGTAACTTAAGAACAATTGAAGCTTAGACGAATATTTGAAATCAAGGGATATATTTGAAATCAAGGGATAGATTCATAGACATGGACAATTACAAGTCATTACAGCATAGATTGCCAACAACGTTTCATTGTAAAGGTAACCTCTTTCTTTCTGAAACAAATTAACATTTGGGTATTCATTTCCAATATTCCAACAACTCATCTACACATCTACATATATTTTATCATATGGAAAATAAATTAGAAGTCAAAAAGCCAAAAAAGAACCCATTTTTTCCTTCAATATTCAAGAAATTTTGGGGAAAAACATGGAAGGAAAAAAAAACTGAAACTCACTTGTAACACCACAGTGATAGCAAGGTCCTTGCTTTCCCATCTCCCTTAATTTCCCTTTGTACGTTAATTTCAAAAGAAAAACTAAATTAAAGGAAATTGAGAAGAAAAGGGGAGAAAGAACAAGTTTTCCCGAGAAAAAGTTGTTGCAGAACACCAAAAATATATTTATAAAAAATAAAAATCAAATTTTCTGAAAATAAATATGTCCAATTATTACTCTTCGGCCTTTACTAGCACATATTCGAGTGGGTATCAAGCTTTTTCTGCAATAAAGTTCTGCAGAAAACACCAAAAACCCAAGAAGACCCAGAGGAGTTTTGTATCCTAAAGTCCCAGAAAAACCACTAAAACCAGCTTCAAATTCAACACCAGATACAGAAAAAGAGATGGGTTTTTTAGCTCAGAATCTGTACAATCCAATGGAAATAAGAAAAGACCATTTGGAGTTTGAAGGAATCTAATAAATGGTTGGGAAAGTAAGGTGAAATGAGAAAAGGAAGGGAGAGATTGAGTTTATGTATGACCTCTTGTTGTTTGTATTGTATATGAAGTATATGTTTCAACTTTCTTTAGTCTTCACCACATTGCTTTTATAAAATTTTTCATTTCTTGATAATTTATATTCTCTTATCCTTCAATTTTAATATTTAATAAATATAATATTATTTTCCTATTAAATCAAGGAATATTGTTGCTATATATATTATTGGTGAAAGACTTTTCTGATTTGGATTTCTTCAAAATGTTTTTAACACTATAAGATAAAAAATGGTACAAGGATGTGTGAAGAAAATTGAATATTTTATGAATTTTTATTTTATCATGGCTTTGAAAAAAAGAAAAAAAAAAGGTGGAGGAAAGAGGGGCCAGAGGAGAACAAAAATGGAGAAAGAAACAAAGAAGGTTTGTTTGGACTTTTTTTAATTTTCTCCCGTTTTACTATATTTACTCTAGGGAAATTACAAGTTTTTTTTTTTTCATTAAAAAATAATAAATAAATAAATTGTAAAAGTTTTTTTTTTTTTCTTTTTTGGTTGGAGAATAATGGTGAGATGATGATGTTGATCAAATTAAATTTTAAAGATTAAAAAAAAAAAAAAAAATGATTCCTTAGTGTCTAGTGTCATGCCACTATTGGTCGTCACAACTTATTTCTCACCATTGATCTTAGTTCAATGAGATCTTCTTTTGTGGGCCCCAAATGATGTGTCTCCCACTGACCTTCTGGGTTCATTTTAATTACTTAAATTAAGGGATTATCATTTTATTATTATTATTTTCTCTATTTTCCATCTCAAGATTTGGAAAAAATTTTATAGAACAAAGACTAGGTATTTGAGTAGGAATAGCAACGGGTCAAGTGGGCATTTGGGGTGAATATTACATTCTCTATATGGTAAAAAATTATATTTAAACTGGTTTAAAGTTTTTTAAGAAAATATACATAAAAAAGAAATATAATTTTGATTAACAATATCGAAATTTTCCATAGTTACCAAATTCAAAGAGGAGAAAATGTCTAAAGTATCCAAATATAATATTTCTTCTTTCTGGAATTAAATTTTCTATTTTTTCTTTTGAATCATTCGAAATTAAATGTCTCACTTATTAAATTAGTTTTGAAAAGTTATTATGAAATTGATATTATAATGTTAAAATTATCTAAGTAAAAATTTTTTCTTCTTTATAAACATTCAATTTCGTACGGAAGAATTATTAATTATCAAATACTATCTCTATAGTTTTCAAAAGTCTGACTGAAAGGGAATAAAAAATATTAATTTGATACTTATAACTTCAATAACTAAATACAAATCAATATATATATATATATATATATATATATATATATATATATTTATAGAGAGAAGGAGTAATGTTAGTATGCGCTTGACCGTGTATACTAACGAGTGCAATAGTTAGTCAACTAACGATAAACTAAATTCTAAGAGGATATACTAAATCCTAAAAAAATAAACTGAATCCTAAAAGGATAAAATTAAACCCTAAAAGGATAAATTAAACCCTAGGGATACTTGATTAAATTTTAATTAATTGTTAAAAAAAAAAAAAAAGATAGAAACC
>JAOXNR010000031.1:11379805-11421968 GCA_028571225.1 Parsonsia alboflavescens | reverse complement strand
AAATTAAACCCCCCCCCCCCCCCCCCCCCCAAAAAAAATAATAATAATAATAATCTCTGGCCATAAAAAAACTGGAACATGTGAACGCCAAATCTTAATCTAAATAAAACATAATTTCCAAAGAAGATCAATAATACAGTGTTTATATTCTACATGATTTATAAAAGGAGTTTTATCCATTAGGCACATATAGAACAAAACTATACAAATGCACATAGTTAAATTCACATATTAAATTGTTTCAACAAAGAATGGGATTATCCCAGAGTCTTCATCTGGCCGGTGAAGTAATTGTTGAATAAAGAAAATGCAGTGGAATGTTGGTAAAACAAAGCATTTTTGGTCAGCTAACTGTACTGCCTGACTTAAGCATTCTTCAAAAATAGGAAGTTTATATAGAATGGTAATTTAACAAAGATAAATCAACAGACATGGACAAAACTAAACAGAAAATATGAATAAAGCACTTACAGCAAACCTCAAAAGGAGACATGATTTGCCAACACCAGAATCTCCAATAAGCAAAAGCTTAAAAAGGTAGTCACTGTAGACAAGGTCAAATAAGGTTTTTGTTCAAGTGTAGTGGATGAAGATATGTCATAAAACTGCAATCAAACGATACAGATAGGATTTATCTAATTCTACAACAATATAGAGGAATTATAAAGTTAATAAATCTTCATGACAAGTGAAGAAGAGCGCATAATATTATATTACAGATTCTCCACCAAACGGACAATAAATGACCACTGTGACATTCTTTTTTCCAAAGAATCTTAAATATAAACTGAGATTCTTTGGGCTATTGAATATATGCTATCAATTTATGCAAAACAGTGGACTACATAAATTTTGCATACCTTAACAAAAAATCTCACTGTCTTCTCAGAAGTTACTCTAACTTAACTCTCACGAACTCTTATGCACTAAGCGTTTTCAACATAGAAAGAATATAAATAGATAGCATGGAAAATATTTACTAGAGTTTAGGCCATGAATAACATCTATATCGACTTTTAAGTTCTCTGTCCAATTTGAAACTTTCTTATTCTTTCAAAAAGCATTACCACCCTCTACAGAAATTTCGTATTTAACGAACAGAATCTTGACACAAGCAAATTGGGTACAATTCTAATTCTAAAAAATAAATCTTTATTAGAATCATCATGATCTAAGATCTTTTATAGGATAAAATCAAATTTCATACTTAACCATCATAATTCTAACAAAAGACAATTATACTAAATCAGTCATAGGATCAATTTCGATTAAGTCGATCTTGTAATTAAATCAAATTAAATAGATAAATAGCAACCTTTCGCCCAGCTCTTGACAAAAATTTCGTATCCAAAGTAAACAAAAAATTTATATATAAATCAACATACAATTTTGACGGATCTAATCAATTTATTAGACATATATGAAATAAAATATAAAATTAAAGGACAAATATTAACCTATCAATAAATCGATGACAGAAACTTACTATTCAGGATTCATGGTGAAAAAATTTCGAAATAAATCTATTAATTAGAAGAGAGGAGTAAACACTGAAATGGGGAATTCTAATCAATTTCCCGCGACTGTATTATCAAACTCAGAACTTCGCCGGCGAGATTAGGAGAGAGAATGAAAGTATGGTAGAGAAGTTGAAAGCTTTTAAATAAAAGACCCAATTTGTAGGATCGGTGAAGAATGGAGAATCACGTGGCAACTGATGGAGTGCTCCAAACGTGTCATGCACTTAGTTAAATGACGAATTTGGGATTCTCTTTTTCAAAATTAATTTTTTTACATAATTGGTTTATATAAATATAAATAAATAAATATATATATATATATATATTTATAGAAATGCTGCTGTGGGCTACGTAGCATACAGAATTTGTGTGCTACGTAGCATACAGAATTTGTGTGCTACGTAGCATACAGAATTTGTGTGCTACGGGTCAAAACGACGTCGTTTTGACATGAACAGTGTTGAAAACCTAACCAAAACGACATCGTTTTGACTCGTAGCACACAACAGCATTCCTGTATATATATATAATAATGCTATAGAGTGTATTATACAATGATCATTTAAGTATTAATGGTAAACCTCTAATTTTTGTTTTAAATCTTCAACTATTTTTTTAAAAAATATTTTATATATTATATCTTTAAAAAATTTATCAAAACCCTGAAGGAACTGAATCAAATTTATTTATTTTTTCAAAAAAAAAAAAAACAATTAACAGTTAATCTTAAATGTTAAAGATTTAACATATGCATTCCATACATTTTCTTTTATATATATTTCTATAATTTTTATAAAATCAAATAAACATAAAGGCTTTTCATAAAGTATTTGATAGCTTTCAAGTGGCTAAATTACTCGTGCATTACACGAATCTTAGGAAATAATAATAATAATAATAAATTTAATACTTCATTGTTTGGATTTGAATGTTTTTATTTTTATTTTAAATTTGTTTATAATTGAATATTTCATTTCTTAATATAGGTTGATTTTTTAATATAAAATTTTTATAAGAAATTTACATCCATTTGCTCAATAATGTCATCCTTGATTATATTAATGAAAAAGATAAATTAGTAACTTTTTATAAAATTTCAAATGTACTTCTTAATTTTTTTTCATTGAGTCGAAAATGAGATATTTAATTTCGAATAAAGGGAGTAATATTTTGAGATACAACATCAATTATAGAAATTACTTATATTAGTATTGTTATTTAATAATAATAATAATAATATGATTGTTATATTACTCTTTAAAAAAGAAATAATGAAATTAATGTGAATAATTTCATTGAATCTTTATTATATTATAAATATTTTATTCATTAATAAGAAATATAAAATATATTTATAATGGATTTTTTTTAATTATTGGAAAAAATGTTCAAAAATAAAAGTTTTTTATACGGATCTACTTTATTCTGTTTTAATTTTCTTTCAACACGTATTATATTAATGAGATTGATATTAACCATTCACTTATCAATTATGTCAATTTATTGGAAGAAAGATTATAATCATATGCATTCATATACACTCAATGAATATTCCTAAAAACAAAATTAATGTTAATGGAGAGAAAAAGCATCCCATCTGCTATACTTTATTTGAGGGACTCAAATGCTCCCAACAATTTTTTAATCAATGAAACTTTGGCACAAGAGCAGTTCATATTCCACAACCATCTATGGCCAACAAGCACCTAAACACCACAAAATTGATATATATATATATATATATATATATATGTATAATCCTCATTGGCAACCACATGTTTTCTAATTAAAAGTATACAAAATCATTCTTAAAGAATTCTTTAATCTTCTTGCAGGCATTTACGTGGTCAATGTATTAGTTAACCTCCTTTGAATTGGGTATATTTCATAATTTTTTTATTGATATTTTTTGCTAAAATTACCAATAATTTCAACTTTCTTTTTAATTTTTAAATTTATCTTATCAAGGAACAAATAAAGAACCAAAAGAAAAATAGAGGGGATAATATGATCCTTAACATGATGTTGCTAGTGTAATACTTAAATTTTGAGTAATATAACTCTTTACTGGGATATAAACTTTTTAAATTATATTAAAAAAAAAAATATTGAAAACCTTTATATACAATAATAATAATATAATATTAGTAAGAAAAAATGGTAGTCCTTTAAAGAGAGAAAAGGATAATGTCGTCATTTAGCATAGCATGCCTAGTACGCGTTTGGAGGCAAATATCATTAAAAAAATGGCATAAGCTTTGGTTGCTTAGCTGCGTCTGTTACGTGTCTGCGACCACTGCCCACAAGTCTCAGAGTGGTGATTTAAGAAATGAATTCTGGTTTCAAATTATTTGTAGCTTATTTATTTCAATAAGGAAAAAAAAAGGGATTTAAAATTCTTATTAATCTAATTTATTTTTTATTGTTTCACAATCAATTATATTTCACATCTTTTAATGTTATAACTTATTACCAATCAATCACAATACTTTTAATACCAACTCCAATTTCTTTAAAAAACAAAATAACCATGAGGATAAAATAACGTAAAATGAGTAAAATTATTATTTTCTCAATATTACTCCCTTCGTCGTCTCGCAGTATAAGTCGTTTTAACTTTTTTTTATTTGTTTCATAATATAAGTTATTTTTCAATTTACAATGCATATTTATTATTTTTTTTACTCTTATCCTCCTTTTAATATCTTCTTTCATTTAATGTGAAGAAATACAATTATGACAATAAATATAAAAGATAAAGAGTATTTTAGATATAAAAAAATATATTTATTATTTCTTAATTTATGTGGAATGATGATTAACTCTTTATAACGTAAGATGAAGATAGTAATAAAATAACTTTAAAGGGTAATTAAATTGAAAAATAGATAGTAATTTCTAACCAAGCTAAGTTGATCATTCCGACCCGGCCAAAGAAAAGAAAAATAGAGGGTGAGAATTTATTCTGATGCTCACTAAGGGCGCGTGGATCCAAGTTTTACTTTTGGAAGGTCAGAAAGGAGTGGCTATGAATGGTGATTTTAGACCTCTAGAAGGCTTTGAAAGTTTGGAGCTTTGACCCATTGCCCTTTGAAGTAGGAAAAATAAATTGGTCTTTATGACACATTTTACTTAAAAGGAAATGAGAATACTAAGTTTAATCCTTATGAGGAGAGATCTGTACACGTTTAGAATTAATACTAAGATACATTTCTCTTGAAATAATACTATATAAAATAAGTCCATATCCTCACATTTAGACTTTCTAAATTCAGATAAAACATAAAATAAGAAATATCAAGTTTAAAATGCATGTATTGTACAAAAATATAATTTAATGTGGATCAAGAATTTCATATTGTAAATACAGTTTTATTGAGCATTAGCCCAAGGAAAAGAAAAATCTAAGTCCAATAATTTCTACTCGTCCTGGATCGATGTACCAAATTTGACCAATCAATTAAAAGTCAGAAACCGTCCAAAGAATCTTTGGACTTCCAAGTATTTTTCCAAAACATACAAAAACCTCATCGTTCAATCTCTCTGCGAATTTTCAAAGTTTCAGATTCTACCTCTTGATTGTCTTCTTGGATCCATCCGAGAAGACGAAGAAGGAAGAATCATGTATCGTTCGTCGAGTTCCACAAGAGTCTCTGATGAGTTCTTCTCCAATCCATCAACATCACCATCTTTGTCCTCGTTTCCAAATCCTAAGCCCACAATCACTGACTCTGACCATTTCCTCCCAACCTTGCATCCTCAGTCTCATGCTGCCAAGAAGGAGAAGTATCGTCTCAGATCTGCAGAGAACGCTATTCATCTCATCCCCGTTTTGCTGCTTTTCTGTGCCATTGTTTTGTGGTTCTTTTCTAGCCCAGGTAATTCTTGGATGGATCCTTGGAGTCCTGTTTGACTTTGATCCTCGCTTTATTGATGCACTTTTTTCTTAGGGATTAATCAACTTTTTTTGAAGTTTTCTTCTTTTGTTTTTCTCATATTGGATTGCCGGAGGAGGTATGATTGCATATGATGATCAATTTACCACCATCAAGAATTATATCGTTTTATAGTTTCTTGATTTTTTTATGGGTCATTGAGCAAAGATTTAGGACAAGAATGATATGAATTCAAGATTAATAAGGTTAGGTTTAACATGGACACATACAGTCTAATTCCAGATAATATGTAGCTACAAGTTGAGAGACCATTGATTTTCTGCAGATTAGGGTGATTGGAGGAGGCGGCGATATTGCTGAAATTATTGTGGTCACCGCATTGGTTTACTTTAAATAATTGGGTCACCAAGATGTAGAATAACCTTGTGTGACATAGGAAGACATAGAACAAAAGGTTGGTCTCACTCTGTGAGAAATTACTGCACACTGAAATGAAGAGATTCAGAGAATCCCTGGAAAATTTGATCCAAGAAATGTGTGTTAACTAGTGTAGTCAAATATGGTCTAATGGCAACTTGGCCTTTCACTGTGGAAACAAGGATAAAAAGTATGAATTTTAAATGCCCTATTTGCATATACTTTTCTTATTCTCCTCTGTGCATTACATCATCCGTAGTGAAAAAAGTGGACACATAATAAACTAGGGATGTTCTAAAGCCTCAGGGATATGAATTGGAGCAATCTAAATTCAAGTTGTAATACAATCATCTTGCAGTGGTTATGTTGGAAGTAAATCTCCTTTCTAATCCATTATGTTTTCTGCTTGATAACAAAAACAAGCAGTAGAACTTCACATTCATTAGTATCTATTGGAATCTTATAAACCATAATTTTAATTTGCCAAAGTGTTCCTGGTTGACATGATGTATTGCAATAAGCCGCAAACTTGCTTATGTCTTTCAAGTCTCTGTTCTCCAAATCTATTTTGATCTGTGCTCTAGTAAACCAAGACACAAATGTATTATGTTTTTATTTGATTGGGTTCCTTGTGTATTTGTTTTATGCTCGTATTCATATGCCAATATAGGCTTTGTATGCATTGGGTATAGACTATTGTACATGGGGCGACAATTGCTTTGGGCCAGTTGTGCTGGAAAGTTTTTTTCTGCTGAAGTTTACTGTATATTCCAGTTACATTTTCTAACTTTGATTTATCCTTAAATGCTGGATGATTTCTTGCACGCGAATATAGTTATGAGCTATGTATATCATAGAAAGAAAAAATTCCACATAATCTTGTGAACTAATTGAATCAAAATTGTTGAAAGTATCTGTGAATTAAGTGATCAAGTACCTGGTGTTACATTGTCTTTACCATTTTCCCTATGGTTTTTGTGAATGCTAAATTATTAATCTACTGACTTGTAGTTTTTGCTTCTTCTGGATGAAATATCCTTCAAAGTTTCGGTTGAGTTTCAAAATTTTGAGAAGATGATCTTATTTATATACTGCAGTTGATATGGTGAATAAAAGTGATTCCGTTGTTGCCAGAGTTGGAACATTGACAACTATAGGCCATGTTGATAATGGTCTCGCAAAGAGCAGCTTGAAATCAAACATCGAACAGGCAAGAATGGATTCAGAATATCATCATTCTACAGGTTCTGAAGAGAATGAGAAGTCCGACAGATGATTCCCTCTCAAGACAAGTGGTTAGATTCATTTTATGTTCTACAATTTTTAGTTTTTTTCATTCATTTCCTGGTTTGAGTGACTAAGTAAACAGTGTATCACAGATATGGTAGGACAGATCCCTAGCTAATTGGTGAAAAATCTTTCTTTCCATCATTCTTTTAGATAGGATGAAACTGATTGCCATATCAAACTTGCAGGTTATTGAAACAATTCTGTAACATTTTGTAGATGTAAATGAATCTTAACAGTAAAACATGTATGAGAACGACATATGGTTCTGTATTGGTAAAGCAGAGGTTTGCTTATCTTTTGGCAGGCATCATGTGTTTGAAATTGGTTGCAGAGGCTCGAATTCAAAATTTGTATGCTTCAGAATTGGTCCAAGCCTAATCAGTTTAGGTATAACGATACTGTTCCTCACAGAACACACCAATGGATCATCCCACTGCAATAATGTTCCTACTAAATTTGCACGAACGGTTATAGGGAAGACCCGACCCCATCGTTCCTTCTCATAAGCTCTGAATGCATCTTCAATGGAAGCTGCCCCCGCCTTTAAAGACTTGGCAAGGTTTCTTGATAGAACTACTGCATCCTCCAAAGCGCAGCAAGCTCCTTGCCCAAGATTTGGAGTCATTGGATGCCAAGCATCACCTACCAGTACAGCCCTTCCTCTTGAGGCTGGAGGGCTGACGGCTGGCCATAGCCATCGGTCTACCAGAGGCGTTCTGATAAAGGTGTCATCTGGGGTGACATCTATTACTTTCAGGAGATCTGAGGACCAGTTTCCCACCAATTCTTTGGTCTGCTGCCGTAGAACAGATGGATCAGTGATCTTTGGACCTGTCATCCCATAATTCAAATTGTTTAAACTTTGTAATTGGGCTTCTTGTCTCTAGCAACTATAACCTTAAACCAAAATTTTTTTTTCCCAGAATATTAGTGCAGAATGACCTGATTCGTAGAATGTTGAGATTCCTGAGCTAAAAGAACCAATCAGGCTCAAGAACACAGTACTATATACCTGGGGAGGAGCTGTTGAAGCAGACAAACCAATAGACTCTAGTGGGAGAGACTGGAACAAAGCCAGCACGTACTCCTCTGCCATACATATAATTGACTCTGGGTTCAAATGGCTGGCCGTCTGGGAAAAATCCTAGGCCCCGCAAAGCACAGTGGCCAACGTATTTGGGTTCCGGAAATCCCATCCACTTAGCCACAGGTGACTTGATTCCATCACAGGCTATGACTATCTGTTGAAAAGAAAAACTTCGCAAATGAAGACTTAGGAAGAGGAATTAGATAGACTCTATGAATTATGCTTTCCAATGAATCAAATACAGACACTGAACAAAACTGAAGAAATATTTTGCATTTTGATACATATGTTGCCAATAATGTCAAGAAAATAAGAAAAAGAGGATTTGGATGAAGCTACCTCAGGAGATAGCTGATTACCATTCTCGAGTTCCAAGAGAACTGCATCTTTTTCCTTCTTTTCAATATTTGCAAGCTTTGAGGAGAAAGAAATGGCGTCCGGTGGCAATTCATCTGCAAGTGTTTCCAACAAAATTCTCCTCTCCACCGCACGGACCTCTTGACTGCTTCAGTCACATTGAACTCATAATACTCAAAAAAACAATTGCAAAATTGTTCTGCCAAATTAGAACTGGGAATTTGGACAGGAGACTGGACATTACCTTTCATCTTCATCTTTAAAACGGAAAGAACGCAGTTCTTTCCCTTCATCTGATTTTATCACCATCCTAAACAGCTGGTAACATGAAAAAACTCAAGAAATGCAAATTCTAATTCTTCTTGTAGAAATCAGGTTCAGGAGGAAATTTCTTTATGCAAAATACCCTTCAATTTCAAGAAATTGGGTCCTGAGTTGATTGCCAACTCCAATTGCATCCAACACACTCCATCCATTCTTAAACAGGGTAAGCGAAGTTCCACCAGTGCGCAGTGACTCAGCCTGCTCGATCACCTTAGTTCTAATTCCAAGCCTAATTAAACATCAAGAAACTCTTCAGTCTAAGTAATTCAAATCTGTACAGAATTTCAGAAAATTTTCAAAAAGGAACTTGAAGGGTCAATCTAGCAACACCTTTTTAAGGAGACAGCAGTGGTGAGGCCAGCAATTCCAGCACCAATAATGATCACATCTTCCTTTCCAGCAGAGTTTGATTGAGCATTGACAATGGTTAGATAGACCGGTTTGTTTCTAGCTTGAAACTGAGGTTGGCACTTGAAGAATAAGCTTTTTTGGAAGCAAATTGATGGGCATGGAAAGGAAGGAAAAAGGGGTGGCTTGAGAATGAACGGAAGTGAAGAAGTTCTTGTAGCCATGGATGATGGGTGAGGTCCAAGTCTCGCGAGGTTCATGGAGGTTGGAGTTGTCAGGCTTGTGCTTGTGGATGAGATGCACAGCCAAAGAGAGATTTTTCTGATTCTCCCCTTTCAATAAAAATAATTTAAAAGAAAAGAAAATCATAACCTTTTGAAAACTTCATTTATCAAATAGTTTAAAGCTTATTACTTAGTTAATAAATTACTTCTTTCCTAAAAAGTTAAACGTCTTTTTATTTTATATCACCCAAAATAAAATTTTTATTTTCTATATTAGTAAAAAAATTGATATTGTTATATTTAAAATAAATTATTGTAATAAAATTTCCTAGAGTTAAAATGAAATGTTTAATTTTGAATGAAGGAGGTAATTTTTAATATTGAAATCGTAATATTTTTGTATTGAATTAATGTTTTTCAACATTACATTAAAGGAAAAAAAAAACAAGAAATTTCAGAGGTTTAGTATTTGGTGTTGAATGTTTGATTTATGATAAGTTGGCCAAACAAGACTTTTTTCTTCCTTCTTCCTTGCGTAAAAGTAGCAAACAACATCGCCTATTCATAATAAATTATCACGTGGAAAAATGGGACAAATTAGTTTATCTTCCACATCAAGCATCTGGAGAGGCTAGGAACCCTAGGGTGGGGATAATTGGTTAGTATCTTCTTATTCTTTTCTTTTCCTTTTTCCCCTTTTTTTTTTTTTTTAAATTTTGATGTCGCTTATTCATAATATAAATCGTCTTAAACTTTCAAATTTATTTTATAATTTAAGTTTCTTTACAAAATTTATGAGTATTTATAACTCCTTTTTCACTTTTATCCTTATTGTTCTTTCTTACTTTGATTTCTTAGGTAATTTGACTGAAGCTTTTTTTTTTTTTTGACTATTTTGATTGAGTTAATGCATTATTTGTTATATCTTTAATATGTGTGAAAAAAATAAAATAAATGACCTATATTTTAATTTAAGGGAGTAATTTTTATTGTATACTTATAATAATTCTTAATGTTATTTTTTTCTCTCATATATAGTGTATAACATTGAGTAGTAATTATGAATAATAGAGATGATTAAATTTTAAAAGTATTTTAAGTATAATATTTGATTACATTTAAAAGTCTCTAATTTATATAAAACAATAGTTGGTGACATTTATTTTGATTGAATAAAATATACTTATTAAAATGAAAAAGGAAAATTTCTTTTTAAGGAAGAAAATGCTTTCACTCTGTTCTTTCTTTTATAAGTTGTTGGAAGAGATTTGCCAATGACTTTAGAGATTTTTAAAAAATTATTTTATGTGTTTGTCAATATTACCTGGTGTATAGTATATATCTTACACCGTAACTTTGATCACATTTTTCACTATAATAACTTAACGAGTATTAATAAATTTAGTGTTAATATTATTTTACTCAATAAGAGCTTTTATTTAATATATTACACGATCATAGATGTATAATAACAAGAGAGAAATCTAAACTCAAAGTAATTTGATTGAACATTGTATATTGTTACTATTCATCGATATATCTCTAAATTTTAATTTATTTTTTTAGAATTTAATATATAAAATATATTAATTAAAAAACTATTAAAAGTTACATATAAAATATTTATTAATATTTTAATTAATGTAATAGGAAGTCATGACTAATCTTATCAAATTTTCATTATAGCTAATGTTATCACTTATTAGTGATAGAATCAGAAATAACCCGAATTTGTAAATTGACTTAGATCTCTTAAGGAAATTTTAAATTAAAATAATTCTGCTACAACCAAAAAAAAAAAATCAATATATTAAAATATGAATATTTAGGGAAAGCAACCGCGCAATTGCTTGATTCCCCAGATAACTCTAGAACCACTGGAACCTGCATAAATGCCAAGCAACCCCTCAGCGAGTTGAGCCCAGCACTCCGAACTGGGAAAAGAGTAAATCTTGTACATGGGCCGGCGGCTAAGATTCTCCATCCGGCTGACTATAAATCGTTTTAAACCTTTTTCTTTTATTTTACGATGTAAATCATTTGACTAGTATTATAGTATAATTATAATATTTTTTTCCATTCTTATTTTTCATTAATATTATCTTTCATTTATTATGAATTGCAATTGTATTGAAGAGAGAAGGAACATTTTTTACTTAATATAGTTGTATTTAAGAGTTTCTTCTATTAATATTATATTTCATTTATTATAAAGAATGTGAAGTGCAATTATATTGGAGAGAGAAGGAGCAATTTTTACTTAAAATAGTTGTAATTTAAGAGTTCTTATTTCATTTAAAAATAATGATTAACAACTTATATTTTGGGATGGAGGTAATATTACTTGTTATTTCTTTAAATGGAAACCTTTGAAAAACACACACGAAAAAATACCTTATCTAATAAGTATTCCTGATGAGATTTGGTGTGCTTATCAAGACCAAATAGTTTACAGAAAAACCATACTATTTTAGTTTCCTCGTACGTAACTCTTCCCGAAAAATTAGGTGCAACAGGCTACCAATCCTAGTGTACCTCAGTATTTTCTCCACCAATAATTGTTAGGGTCAAAGTAGTTTTTTGATTAAATTAAGAAAGAAATCCACCAATTTTTTACTCACAAAATCCTTACAAATATGCAACACTTTCGTGGGTTAGATTCTTGAAGGAACAAAAATAAAAAAGACCGACAATGGCAAACAGCAAATGTAATTCTAGTTCCACTTCTGGTTCCATATTGCTCTTAGAAGCTATGCAAACTGTGATGCCCACAAATCTCACTGATCCAAAACTATCAGTCCCAGTTTTAGCTGAAGGAGGAAATCTTGGTTCAGGCATTTACAAGAGGTGTTTCAGCATTGTTTTGTGCTACAAAAAGGCCTCAGATGAAGACTCTGCTCCGCTTGTTGCAGGTTGGATTAAGGAATCACTTGGAAAAGCATTATCTGAACGGCCATTGCTCGCCGGGAGACTGAGGAGGAAGGATGACGGTGAAGAAGGAGAGGTGGAGATAGTCTCGAACGATTCCGGTGTCCGGTTGATTGAGACTAAATTTGGAATGACCTTACAGGATTTTCTTGATTTGGAGGAAAAGAAAGAAGCAGAGTCCCAGCTTGCCTTTTGGGAAGACATAGATTATGAGCAAAATCCTCAGTTCTCTCCCTTGTTTTATATTCAGGTAATTAATTAAGCAATGAAATGAGAGAAGTTTTTACCCATATTCTTGAAAAGTTCTTTATAAATTTTAGTGACAAATTAAGGATTTTTTTCTTTTCAGGTGAGCAATTTCAAATGTGGTGGATATTCAATTGGGATTAGCTGCAGCCTTCTCCTGACTGATCCCTTTTCCATGATCAATTTTCTGAAGAAATGGGCTGGGATTCACCTGGAAATGATCTCAAGAACTGATGCTCAACTTCCCATCTTTTTCCGCCCCAAGCTGGGAAACATTAATCGGTCTTCTCTATCAATGAATCCGAGTATAAAGGCAGGCATTGCTCAGAGTATGATCTTCAACATTGGCTCCAGAATCTTGAACTTGGATAAGGAAATCCACAAGAACATTGCAGGGCTATGCATTGAAAGATCAGGGCTAAAAACAGCTGCTGCAAGAAATGTCTCCTTAATTGTAAAAGAAACCTCAGAAGGGGCAATTAAAGTTCATAATTTTACAAGGGTAGAAGAAGGGATGATTCTGCAGAAGCCATTTGTGGATGGAATCACATGTTCTTCCAACTGTTATCATCTGGAAACCGATCAAATATGTTTCAGTAAAGGAAATAAGCCTGCTCATGTTTCTTGCTGGATCAACTCTGTTCTTGATGAAGCTTTCGTGATGATTTTTCCATTAGAGGAAAATGACAGTGGAGGATTGAAAATTATTGTCGCCCTTCCTGTCTGGAGACTCGTCTGATTTCATGCTACTATCTTGATTGTGCAGGCAATGGTTCTCCAAAATTTTGGAGAAAATGATTAAACTTTCTCTGTTCTGTCAATTTGAATGTGACTCTTTTCTTTCGTTTGTTTGTTTGTTGCATTCACAACCAGTAAAGTAATTCATTTTCTAGTTTTAACTCTTTCAACTTAATCATTACTGCCTTTGGACCAAATTATAGGTTGTTTTAGAAGTTTTCACATATATTAAGGATAAAAAAAAAAAAAAAACATTGATTCAGTCAAAATAATAATAAAAAAAAATCCAATCAAAGTATATAGGAAATTGGAGTAAGATATAACTATGAGGGTACAAGAGTAACAAACAAATTTAAAGATTTAAAGTAATTTATATTTTGAAACGGAGGGAGTACTCACTAAATTTCTTTTTTTAATGGATGAGAACTTTTTGGTTTTGTCCCTAACTATAAATATTTCTTCAAATCCATAATTACCTTCCGTTTCAAAATACAAGTAAATTGTTTAAAGTTGTTTTATTTGTCTTATAATAGAAGTGATTTTATAATTATCAATACAATATTTTCATTTTTTTTTTCATTTTTATCCTCCATTAATATTCTTTTTCACTTATTGTCAACAAGTAAAATTCTAGTTATATGTAAGAAAGGAGATATTTTCTGCATAACATAACTACATTTAAAAGTTTTTAATTCATATGAAATGAAAATGATTTATGTTGTGGGACAAAGAATGTATTTATCCTTCTATTCCTCATCTCTTTTTCTCCATTAAACATTCCTAACTTAAACTTTCCTAATTCTTTTTTTAAATTTTTAAGATATATAATCTCTATTTCTTATTTCATGATGGCGATTGATGTTACACTTACAACAAATGCAACATCAAGTATTTATAATCTCTTTTAAGTTTGTCATTGATTTTTTAAAACTAGCAAGAAACTCCAAAGTTCCAAACATTTGTTCTCATGGTACAAGTAACCAATTTCTTCAAGTTTTGAACTTCCTTTTTTCTAATTTGCAAACTTTTCTTCTCTGTTTCTCAGTCTGTAAATGGCCTACGATTTAACTTAGCAGCCACAACTCATTGGAGTAGATTATTATTTTCTCTATTCGGAATTGAATGTTTCATATTTTATTTTGAATTATCCGAAATTGAATGTTTCATATTTTATTTTGAATTATCCGAAATTGAATGTTTTATTTTCTAAAGTAGTAAAAATTTTATTAAGAAAATTGATAATGCAATGTATTATTGAATTAAGTCAAACTTTTTTTTATTAAAATATATATAAATCAAATATGGATATTTAATTCTGAACAGAGGGAGTATTATTAAATGATCCTTATACAAGATTCTTGACACGTTGCAGCGATTAGCCCCTCATACTCCCTAACACTTGGCTTGAAACAGGAGGGGGATATGGAATCTTGTCCTCCGCCACATCGAGTACATGTAAACTCAGGTGCCACACCAAAAAAATGACTCAATTAGAATGACAACCCAAGTGTCCCAACCCTAAGACAACTCCATTGATACTGTTTTCTTGCATTCTCTCTTTTCTCAGAGCCATTTACTATTGACTTTGTCATCCGAATTTTCCCAAAAAAAAAAAGAAAACCTCCTGAACCTTTGCCTGCAGGTGAATCGAGTTTTTTTATTGCAAGGAGTACTAAGCTAGATATTTCTCCATGCATTCATCATCTTCCCACTTATTGTAAGATCATTTATAATATGGGATTCCCCAATAAAGAATTTAAGACTTCACCTATAACGGGGATATGTGCTGTCACCGTTGATTCAAGAAAAAAGGAATATAAAGAATGATGAGTGTAAATAATAATAATAATAAGACATTCACTGAATCGAAAAGGGGGCGGCGAAAGGAAAAGCAACAAGATTCATCTTATTAAATTTCCTCCCCTGAAGTTCTGGGATTCATGATTTAGAGGCATCCAACTTAGAAATATTTCAAACAAGTCCTTTAGGAACCGCGTGCGTCTGGCTGTGGCAAGTGGCAACCTTCTCTTCATCGTTCTTCGCCGCCGAAATGTGGGCAAGAAGAAGAAAGGGTATTGAATTTCAACGTAGTGACCAAATGGGAAACGAGTTTTTCCCGAATTTCTTTTTTCTTATAGCTATCTTGCTAGAGAAGAACTGAGAAAAGGAGAAAGCTTTTTTCCCTACTTGAATAAAGAAGAGAAAGAATGGAGACTAGTGGGAGTAGCAGCAGTGGAGTAATTGTTACAAAAGATAGAATGATGAGAATAGAGAACCCATTTTCTTTGAAGGTGGGGCAAGTATTTACGGGCTTTGGAATCGGCTGTGGGATTGGCATAGGTGTTGGGCGCCCTATAAATTTAGGTTTGTCCCTTCATTATCTTTGTTTCAGTATAAATGATTCATTTCCAGCGCAAGAAAAAGTCATGAACTTTGGAGAGTTATTTGGAAGCAAAGATGGGAAATCCGGAAATTCAAGTGAAGTGTTTTACTTTAACCTCTCTATTCTTGACATGTATTTAAATTTGTGCATATTGTCCTTAAATTATTATTATTATTTTGTGAGTTGTATGGAGTTCTCTTTTGTTCTTTGAGGTGCAAATGGTAAGATATGGATGGATCATGCTCAATTTAGTAATGGGCTTGGCATCTTTGATGGCATTTTCAAAGAGTCTGATGCAGATTGTGATATAGAAGATTTTGAGCTTCCATATCATTTTATAGGCTAGCGTTTTTGTTGAAAAACTTTGTTTGGTTTGAGGATTTGGCCATAGTTTATGTGGAAATCTTGTAATTGCAGTATTTGCATTACTACCAGTTTCAATTGTTATGCAGCATGTAATGAATGCTTTAACACTAACCGGCATAATTGAATTTCTAGCATGACATGACTTGATATTGCTAATTTTTTGAGTGATACAAATTTATTTGCTCTCCTTTATCTGATTTTAAAAACAGAATGTTTTTCTATAACCGTGGAATTCTCTCTTCACTAGATCTGTATGCGTGATGAAAACTCTCCTGTTCTTTCTGAATTGTTTTTATTCAAAAGACAGTAGCATAAGGTTATGAAATTTAAGCTTATTACGCAAGAGTAGGGTGAGACTTTGAAACACATTGAAAGAAGACTTCAAAAACAAGAACATACATTCAGCTAAGTAGCAAAAAGCCATGCAGTACCCAGTTGAGTCAGTCAATATCTAATGCTAGATGGGGTGACTTGTGTTATAGAAGTTTAAATCAGGCATCATCTAATGATTTGAGCAACAGTTGGTGATACACGAAGGGTTTGTACGCATGCATGTTAAATTGGACTATCATACTTTAGATTTCTAAGACACGGATATTTCTTTTTTTTAAAGTAATTGAGGAAATTTATTCTAAAAATTGGAAGTTATCTTACTAAAGGATTCTAAATCTCTAAGTGCTGAAAAGATGGAAAATGATGCTTTGGTTTTGTATGTTCAGTGTCACCCTTATGACACTAAACCTATCATCTGATTCGTGGTTCTTTCGTTATCTTCCTGTTTTGTGACCTAGTCCTTTTGCATTGTAGACAAGTAGTTGTTTACTTTTATTATAAGTTTAAACTCTTGACAATCTCATTCCACAGCAAGTGCAACTCATAAATTCTTTTTACGATGAAGGCAGCAAGTTATTCATATGATGCTTGGCAATATGAGCTTTCATTTACTTGTATAGAAAAGGAATTATGCAGGCAGTCTGAATTCACTGATTTGCTTTCTTTAATTTAACAGTATTCTGGATTGTGTCACAGGTGCAATACCAATGCTGAACCAAGTCATGGGTGCTGCAAGAGGCGCAACAGATGCTTTTTCAGGAGTTGGGAGGCATGTTAATGGTTCTGTAAGTTCATCTTTCTTTTGATTGTTATCTCTTGCTATATGTCTAAAAATCAGCAACTCTTTCTGTTCATTTTCACTAACTTGCTTAATGTGTTATAGTTGAGAAAGTTGGGAGCAAAGAACATTGAAGCGGGCATTGGATGTGGAGTAGGTTTTGGTCATGGTTTTGGAGTTGGTATGATTCTTGAGGCTCTATAGAATTTGTTTTCCTCTTGACAGATCCTAACTCAAACTTGGTGAAAAAGAACAACTTTCATGGAAAATCTGCTTCTGATCTTATTAAAACTACCTACAGAAAAAGAAAGAGCACAAAAATGAAGTGGCATCTTCTTTTTTCCCCTTTATTTTGCTAAGGAGGTCAGAATTGCTGGCCCCTTCAAATTTTAGAAATGTTTCTAAGCATATCTTGTAGATAAAATCCTCTGATCATTGAAGATTGATCCCCACAGCTTCTTTTGATATGTTATTTGCACTTCATCCAATTGCATCTCCCAAAACTGTTCCCTGAACCTAGAACTATCCATGGATGAAGTAGTTCATTTTATTATTCACTTATTGTGTATACAGATGTTGCACAAATCTAAATGGTTGTATGATTGATTTCCATCTCTATATAGTTGTTTTTCAAATGGAATAGGGGTTAAAATATCACAAACTTCATTAATCCATATAATTATATTGTTATGGATAAACTCTTAACTTTTATGTTTGCTTCTTCAAATTTTATGTGCATCTGATTTATTTGTCATTGGTTGATGATATCGAGAAGTCTAAATTTAAAACTTTAAGTTTAATGTATGGTCCATGTTTATCATTGCTTCAAGATTCTAAATGTGGCATGTCCTTTTACACTAATTAAATATCCAATATTAAGTTAATTAATCTCTGTTTTTTTACGTGTGAAGCATAAAATAGGATCTTTGTCTTCAGGGTATGAAAATAACAATACTTGATGGGAAATATAAATGTAAGATGGCAAACTTTATGAAGCAGACAAATAGGTCACTTTTCTACTGCTTTTCTTTGGTTTTAGGGATGAGTAATCCCAAGGTTGTTTTCTGGGGGTTCTTCATAAAGAAGGTATTTTTGTTTTACAACAGTGCTCAAGTAATCTTGAGTTGAAGGCTTTAATCCTGAATCACGATACATTTACTACACTTGCAATAAATAGACAAGTTTAAACAGTGGAGCCTTTTGAGAAGAGACTGGATTATGTTGAATGTAGTCTTAATTGAAGTTAGAGCTCCCAGCATCTCAGTGGAGCTATATTTACATAATTTAAGCCAGAAAATTAGGTTGGAATAGAGATGTCTGTAAACTCTTCTACTGTTAAGAAAAACAGAAAACCATAGATCTATTTGACATTGGATTAATAGTCACCTTGATTTGGAACTCTATAATTTACACAGAACAGATCTTGATGACCATTACTTTTCTTCTGATCATTGAAAGGATATGTTGAAGAATTTTCTGAAACAGAAACCTAAAGATCATCATACAGCTGTGAAACAAGTTTATCTATTTTACAAGATCATAAAGTATAAAAGAGCTGGAATACCAATCTTCGAACAGTCTGTGAAAGAACTCTAATGTTATATAATGGTGTGTAACACAGTTCTGTAGTATTTTCTTTGGGAGGATTCTTTAAGTTGAAAATATAATATAAACTAGATCCAGTAACCGGGGCACTGAATTTTCTTGTACAAGCTATTGCAAGAAAAACATCATTAATCAATTTTGCCTATTCTGTTGTCTGCAGCACTGTAAATTCTTTGAATAAACCTCAATACCTACCTTCTATGGAAGATTTTTAAACTTTTTGCTGTTGTGATAATAATTATATTCTAAAGTTGTTGGTTTTTCTTTCTGGTTCACAATTCTTCCTCCCACTTTTGCAACAAATTTTTAAAATGTTCAGTTATCAAAGAATCTGAATTTTATGTTGGACACATCTTTTAGTCAAAGAAGACAAAAGCCATTTGTTTTTCTGATCTTACATTAGTTCATTCTGTGGTAGATATCATGTTCAATCTATATATAAGGGGTTTTTTTTTTTTTTTCAAATTGGAAAAAAAAAAATGCTAGTCAATGTGTTTTGCACATTGTCCCCCAATTAAACAGTATGAACAAAAATGAGAACTCCAACAAATATAAATGTGCTAGACTTTGTTTGATTATCACATCTAGATTAGCTACTTAATCTTTAAACTAAATGTAAACATTGGGGAACTATTACTTGATTTGTGACTTCTATCATTACTTCTTATTTTAATAATCCTCTGCCTGGAGTTAAAATGTGGATTTGCATGATAGGTCTTGCTCTCAAGCCAGGGGCAGTGCATCAGCTTCAGTCATGTTTCTTTGTATGTTTTATTACCCCTAATATCTCCTGTTGAATCTGCTGAGATCAATTCTGTTATCATTTCACACCAAGTCTTCTGATATGCCAGCAAACCATGTCAAATATAATGAAGAAGTTTGGAATAGCTCCCAGCTTGCCAGCTATTCAAGATTTTGTTCCAGTATCATTGCAAGGTGGGCTAAGCATGATAAAAAATCCATCAAATGAGGGTACACATGGAAATGTCACACAATTAACAAAGAAAGTACCTCAAAGTACAGGCCAAGGGATACTTGGAGAGGAGAATGTAGTTTCTTCTAGTGCCATAACTTCTACAAGTGCTCCATTAAACACAACATATAGCAGTCAAACAGAGAAGGTCCTTAGCAATTTTCTGCAAAATCCACTTTTGCAGGAAGAAAAAGGTGAAGTTAATGAGCTGGTATGTTAAGTGAACCATGTCCCTAGCAACAGCTATTTTTAATTTGTTTTTGCATTAGCAGTATGAAGTTGTTGGATCTGTCTTTCGTTTTTGTTTTTTCTATGGTGTTCCCTACATATCTTGGCTTTCATATCCTAACACAGAGACTATTTTATTAGTTTAATCTTTTTGATTCCTGACTGGTTTGTAAAGTTAATACCATGGTATAGCACACATGTAAAATTTTCCTTTTCAGGACTAAGTCTGAAAATTTCAGGGTTATAATGCCTCCATAGATGAAGTTCAAGAAATTTTAAGTTTCTCAGAATTAAAATTAAATAGGTTCTTCTCTAGTTTCAGTATCCCTTAGCTTTCTTGTTAAGTGACATTTATAATCATTTTACTCTTTCATTTGAAATGGGATGCCCCCAAAGTGACGTTTTCTGGTTGTTGTTGGCTCGATATCACATTATCCTTTAGTTTTGTAATGCATTCTTTTGTAGGACAACATCCATATTGTGAACCCTTTTTTTATGAGACAAGGCAAATTATCTTCATTCTCATACCTAGAACTCTTTCTTCCTTTTTTCTTCACTGTAAGATTCACAACGGATGGTTTAAGATTGTTTCACTGTATGAAGGGAAATTAAATGATGCAACTGGTATAGTTTTAATAATTTTGTGAATAGTTTTGCATTCAGAATTAGGTTTGATGTTGACTTCGTCCCCCTCATTCCATATGGTAAAATAACAAAAGATTTGTGCAATAAGGAAATATATTCATGGCCAATGAGTAAAATATGTTGGTAGTTATATAATTCATGATGATATTACCTCCTGTACTTTTGTTATTTTCTCAAGAACATTTTGGACATGCACTTCACCAAAATGAACTTCCAGAAAATTTTCTGAAAGTTGCTTTTATTGATCCAACGTTAGAGTTCATTCTGCCAGTTTGAAGTAAAAGTTCTAATTCTTGGTTTCTTCTTCGAAGGCTGAGCAGCTCAGAGTAGAGAATAATGTCTTGCAGATGGTATGTCTTACTTTTGAAATGATTTTCCTAACTCTTTTAGAATCCATTTTATTTTTGACAATTCCACATTTATGTCCCATTTTGTATTTCTTTCTTTTAAGAGTTTTTTCAGAAGTAGGGGTTGCCGGGGGGGGGGGGGGGAAGAAAAGAAGCTGGGAGGGGATAGTTTAATTGATGAGACTTATCCCTGTTCTGACCCAAGAAACTTATCATTCTTTATGCAAGTCTGTCAATTCAAATAATGCTGATTCCTGTCTTATTTGTTCATGTCATCTAGTAAATCCATCTCTTAAATATTCAATTTCTCCTGCACTCAGGTATTAAGACACCAGAAACTCATTGAAGAACTAATGAAGGAAAATGAGAAGCTCCAAAAAATTCTTGTGGAAGACTTGAAAATTTCACCCCAAAAACTCCAATCAAGCAATTCGGTTTCAAGCATAAGTAAGTATCCATGTACTGAATGCTTTGAGTGCCGTAGAAAACAGAGAAAAAGATAATTTAAGTACATTTATTACTTGTATTCTTATTATGCAATATAAATGTTCTGGTCAGGGTTTTTCCTAGTTCTATCTGGCTAGCTTACATATTGAGAAACGTGACATGTTCATCCATGGATTCTAGCCTGTAGTTTTATGGCTGAAATATTAACTATTATCGGTAACCTGATAGCAGAAGTTTGACATCTTTTGTATGCTCGAATATATTGTTGCCTCAAAGTGTGAGAAGATTCAGATTCAGTTGCAAATCTCTGTTATTTCGAATTCAATCCTTATTTATCTTTCTTGTTCTTGATGTTGGGAGGATCCAACTCCAGCCATTTTTGAGCCATAAAGTTGCTCAAGTGGCACTACTTCTGCATGCCAATCCAGCAATCCCTTACCAGTTACCATTCCTTGTTGTATTGATGGAGAATAGAACAAGAACATTGTAATATTCTCCCAAAAAATAAAATAAAACGAGAAAAGAAAGTATCTCCTTTCCTAAGATATTTTTGGTGGTCCAAGAACAAATGAAAAACGTGTCGAGCACAAATCAGATGTGAAGCTAATATAAGGTTGTCAAAAGTAGGGGAACCCCAAACCCTAAAGCTGGAAATTGGAATATGGGAATTTTGTGGAAGTTACAAAAGATAGCCCTTTTCCTTTTAAATGGGTAATCTTTGGTGGAATCCAATGCTTTCTTTCCTGTGACTTGTTTTTTATTAAAGGTAACATTTTCCAAAAGGTTCCTGATGTGATAAAAATAGCCGTAATGTGTCAAAATGCTTCTCTGTCTAAATTTTCTTTTCCTATGCCCTTTGAAAATAAAAATAAGAACTTTTTTTTCCTGTGTGGACTATGCTAGGGATGAAATTGATTGTTCATAGTTGTGTTGCCATATATTGCTTTACAAAGATATACATACATATCTTCAGAACAGATCTTTGTGTTGTGGTGTATACAACGGTACAATGTACTAAGCAGATTGCTGTTCTCCAATGTTAATCTCAGTACCCCTCCGTACGATGCTATAAGTCACCGTTGATAATTTAATGGAAATTTTACTCATCTTTTCCAATATTACCTATCCTTTCACTGATAAAATATTTTTCTTTTCATCGTTATTAATGTTACTCTCCGTTAGGAACATTCTGGGAAGAAAAAACTTTTCCTTAATATTGACAAAATGACTATAAACAACTTATAATTAGGGACGAAGGAAGGATTGACTCAAGCACCATTTTGTTTTCTTTAAATGCGTCGATGAAGTCTACGTTCATCAGGTTATACGCTTGTGTGAGTTCTAATTATTTTATTAAGTTCAAAATCTGAGGAAACAATTCCATTTCCTTGTGTCTTTTTAGTTGCCTTTAACACACCATGTGCATGTCAACATCCTCCTCATGTCCCTTTGTCCGAGTTTTGCCCCACCTCACCAATCTTCTTCCTTTAGCTGATGCTTTCCAACAATAAAAAGCCCACACCACCATTAATTTCCAGCACAGATGAAAATAGATCTCTCTAGGATTCCATCCCATCTCTGAAAAGAAGAGTTGGCCTTCTTTGTCCACACATTTCTACCCATCCAGCTGGCAACTATTACTTTCTCTTCAATTACTTTGCAACCCATGAAAAAGTTATCTCCATCTGTTATTTGTTTGTTAATCTTAGTGATTTAAGAAGGATTTTTACCAATGATTTTGCAGCAAACAGGGGCATCGATTTGTAGTTACTGTTAATACTGGAAGTGCTATTCCCCCCTTCTGTTGACAGAATGATTGAATTTGGTATGGACTTTTATAAGTCATTTTGATTTTACACTGAAACCCTTCTCGGTGTAGATGTTATTACGTAGGGGAAACCTGTAATGAGGCTTGATTTGATTGTACTTAGTTATTCCATCAAGATTGATTAGAGGTTAGAAAAATGTTATTCAAGAAATAAAGAAGAATTTACATGACAGCATTTGCAATATCAATGAATCTTCAAGACATGCTCATCATTCCCAAGAATTACAAAATCCAGCTCAGAAAATATCATCCACAGAATGAGAAAGAACACAGTAGAAAGGGGAACAGATTGAGATCTCAGGAGGTAATAAGCAAAACAAGAATTCAGAAGAAAAGAATACAAGAATAATTATTATGCAACGTACATAAATCTGAATGAAAATTACAAATGACTTGTTGGGGAGGATTAGTTTAAGACAAGAAATGCAACACCTCCAAAGAATGCAAGCATAGCAATGTTACTTCCCCGCACAAAAGCAAGAGAATTTGATTCCCCTGGAGCTGCCGGTGCGGTATCCGGGGCGCTCGGTGCAGGGGAGCCAATTCCAGGTGCTAACCCCGGTGTCACTTGAGGGGGAAAAGGTGCTGGTGGGGAGCTCATGGTGGATGGAACAGGAGACATAGTTGGAGGTGCCATGAGCGGAGGCAAAGACGTGGATGGTGCCATAGCTGGAGGAGACATTGCTGGTGGAGGGGTAGAAGCCATAGGCGGAGACGGAACCGCCATAGGTGGAGAAGCTGTAGCAGCCATGGGTGGTGATGACACAGTAGATGGTGGAAGGGAAACAGGCATTGGAGGGGTAGAAGCCATGGGCGGAGACGGAACCGCCATAGGTGGAGAAGCTGCAGGAGCCATGGGTGGTGATGACACAGTAGACGGTGGAAGGGAAACCGGCATTGGAGGTAAACTCATTGGTGCCTGAGCAGCTGAGAAGGCAACCACGGCGAGCGATAAGCAGAGCCTAAGCATGGCACTTGAGAGAGCCATGACTGATGAGATAATTAACACTTTCAGGGGTGACTGGAGAGGAGAACAGAAGAGAAGAGAATGAAAATGCGGAGAGAAAGGTTCACTTTTGTGTTGTGAGTTTTCGATTTTCTTGGTCGATGAGATATATAGGGACAAAGGATGTTAAGAGTCAAGGCATTTTCTTTACTAGAAATGCCATTGGGTGCACACTACCCCCATGCACTTTAGAGCTAAGTTATTCTGAGAGTCCATATGGCATCATAAATGGTTTGTTTATGTGGACATTCATATTAACAAACTATATCAAATTAATTAACAAATTCAATATGGATTACTGGAGATAGTTGTGGCTAACAATTTCTTGTTTATTATCTTTGCACACAAACTAAGAATTAAAAACAATGATACTCGTTAGTTTTGATTCATCAATTTTTATCATCTTTTGATAGTCTGTCACTATTAATTCAATTGTGTCAAAAAATAAGTTTAAATCCGATTTCTCATTTCCAATATTTGCAATTAATAAAGACACATTAAAATGGTGTTTTAGATAACTTGGGGAAGTTCTAATTTATAAACCTTTATTTTTATGAATAAATATTAATTTCAAAGTTTCAAAAAAAAAAACGAAGTTTAAAAAGTAATTTGTAGAATAAGTCAATATTTATTATGAAATTAGTTTTAAATAGTGATTTCCCATTATAACTTTAATTTTTAATGTTTTGAGACCTAAATTTTGTTGGGGATGGAATTCACCGAACTTCCATGAAAATAATAGGTAAAAAGCTTATATGGGCTCATCATTTTAGAGGATTGAATTAGACTTTTATGTTGCAAAACAAATTTTTTATGTCAATTTGACTAGTGTTTTCAAAATTTCAGGATGGGAAAGAAGAGGGATTTGGGAGTTACAATTTTCGGATGGAAAAGAATAGGAAAGGTTCTGCCTCTCGTTTGTTTTCGTGGGTCGAAGGGTATTTCTATTTCGATCTTTTTCATGCTGTGGATCATTTTTATTAATAGAAAATGTTAAAAACTCAATTTAGATATAGAATGAAAATAAAGTGATTTAAATAGATAGAAATAAAATATTTTTAAAAATTAGAATATCCATTTTAATTTAGATTTATTTGAAAATTTTCTTCCAAGGTAAAAGATGGTTTTGACAAATTTGTCAATATTCACATTGTTTGACTTTTATAATTGGGTTTCTGTAGATTCGGCCTACGTGGTTTTAAGTCCTGGATGGGTGGGCTTGTGAGGGATTGGTCCAATCTGAAGCGATGAATCTTGAAGAGATCAAGTACTTTTAAAATTGGGCTTAATCAGCTTAAACCCACACCTTGTAGATTAAGGCGAAAACTGTAGGTGGGCTTGTGCACGCACATTGGACCAGTATAAAGAGTCCCTTTTTTTTTAGACCCAGAAAAAAATAAAAACCTGGTTTTTTGATACATTTTTAATATAATTTTCTACCCTTTCCATTCGGAAATAGCGGTTCTATTTCCATTTAGATTTGTTAGGAATTAAAAATTGTAGTTTTGAAGATCTATAATCCCTTCATTCCAGATGGATTTCTCTTCATGATGTTATGATGATAATACGATAATAGAAAGTGCGTGTACTTCACCATCTCCCTTCAACTTCCATTTCAATTTTTCCCAGGGTGTGGACATATATATATCTTGTACAGGGAGACGATGATACATATGAGAAGTGAAATATGAGGCTAGACAATAATGCAACGTCATTTATGTTAAAAGATTGTAACACTTCCAATATGTACCCTCTAGAGTATCATCCAACAGCAGGTATGCAAAATGTTCAACATTTCTTTTATGTAACGAAAACAAAAGGGAGTTCCAGATAAAACAAAGATCAGATCATTCTCATCGAGGTTGAACAAAACCTCCTTTTCTGGTGCCCACTTGAAACCCTTAATTTCTCCTTTTCTTCTTCTTCTCTTCCTTTTCTGATGCGTTCTTCAACTGCACAAGAAAAATTTAACATCGCACAGAATACAATCATCATATGATCAAAGATACATTAATTTGGAAACGAGCTACGAACCATTATTATCAGGATCCTCACGAACACAGCAATAAAGTCTGTAAAGAGAGTCAACGCGTGCTTCACATAGTCCAGGTCACCATAGTGTGCTTTCTCGATCATATCCTGAGTATCAACTACAATATAGCCCACAAACACCAATAACCCAAAGTAGAGCTGCAAGAAAGCAATAGTTGTTGTTAAAGACAAATTAGGCAATAAGTTCTGATCATCATTACTAAAGTGAGATAAATCAAACAGATACCTCAAATTTGAATAAAGTTGCAGATCCTCCAAAGAGAGAGGAGGCAAAATGCAACCAGAAAAGGATGGACAGACCAGAAGAAAGTACGCCTGCCAAGTACAAGTATTCTCTACGTCTTGCCACCATAGCCGCGGCTGAGAAACAACCAAAGGCCACGGCACAACCAACAACAGCACTTATAAGTATGCTGCAACATTACAACAATTGCATTTCAGAGAAATTTGCTAATAAACATTACGTCATTTAAATAGGTGCAAGACCTATATTTCAAGTAACTAGCGTTTAATAAAAAAAAATTATCATAACTAAAGAAAATAGTTAAAAGAATCAGAAACAATGCTCCATGGAAAGACATGAAGAGACTGCAAAGAAGAAAAGTAAAACTACAATAACCGGCTCAAAGAGACAAAGCCAAGCGCAAAGAAATCAACTTTAGAGCAAGAGGTAGATGACACAGATAATGCTTTCCCAAGGATAAAATTTCATTTTTAGCTTCATCCAATCATGTTTCATGTGCTTTATCAGCAATTTGTAAACGATGTACTCTATCAGAATTTTTGAAAAAGAACAAGAATTAAGTTTTAGAAATCAATACTGACCAAAATACTTCTACTAAACGGAATATAAGGCAACCAACAAAAAAAAAAAAAAAAAAACCCTAATAAACTCCAACGAGAATACATAGTTTATTTATGTATATAAATACATACATATATTTATATAAGCAC
This sequence comes from Parsonsia alboflavescens, assembly GCA_028571225.1. Taxonomy (NCBI): domain Eukaryota; kingdom Viridiplantae; phylum Streptophyta; class Magnoliopsida; order Gentianales; family Apocynaceae; genus Parsonsia; species Parsonsia alboflavescens. The sequence continues at coordinate 11,394,648 of JAOXNR010000031.1, read as the reverse complement.
ATACCTTGGGTCAAAGTCAAGGGCCAATTCAATCAGAGGACCAATAGATGCACCTTCAAAAACAGCAGCTGCCATTAAAAGTGCTACCCTCTTTTGCTGTCCATTGCATATCAAATACATTCTTGTGAGTTAGGATGAGAATAATCAAAATAGAAACCTACATTAGATATAAACAAATGAAGACAAGAGAGTTAATCTCTCACCTCTTCGTAAGGTGGAGTGGCTAGTAGCCAAATTATGCTTCCCATGCATCCCAGGGTAGTGAGGAATCCACCAATATTCCATAGGATATGAAGATAAGCCCCAATAGCAGATGCAACCAGTGTACAACATAAAGTGAAATACACCTGTACAATCACAAACAACTCAGTAATCGGTTCACAATGCTTGACAAAATTGAAATATCTTCAGAAAGAATATAAGAAAGTCATCGATATTATTGCATTTTGAAATAAAAATGTTGAATACTAAAAACAGACCATTTCCATCACACAACCCCTATCAATTTATTTTACTAATCCTAACATAGGAATTTAACACAAAATTCTTCCTCTACCTCACGTCCTAATCTCCTTTCAGTCTCCTACATATGAGAAGCGAGTAATTTCTGTAGAACCCATACTTTAAAAAAAAAGGTAAAAAATGGATTTGAGCAGTACACTAATTTTATCAGATGAACATAATACAGGATGTCAAATATATCATGTTAGAGGAGCAATATTTCTGTCCATTCTCCTTAGCGGGAGATTTCCACAAACTCACCAATTTGAATTTCTGTACCCAGCATCTAGAATTGCAAAACGAGGAAATTTCTTAAAACTCTTTCAACCTTGAATTTTCTTCTCAAAATATTTTCATCATAGAAGACAGTTGAATATAGGCCTTTCACAAAGCACAACCAGAAATCAAACCAATTCCATACATCCAAAAAGCTATTAAGAAAAGAAAAGATCATGGAAGAAAAAAAAAAGATAACCAGAAACCTGCTTGAGATGATTTTGAACCGTAGGAGATATCTGCCTAAAATTCTTCAGAGATTCGTAACTCCATCGGCTACCAGCTGCCGATTGCGATTCGAAAAACGACGAGAAACCTTCCATTCGTACCCTTGGTTTGATCTCTGAGAAGATATGCGATTCTTAGATCTGAAGTCTTCGTGGCGTCGCAAGAAAGGCAAAATTCTATTAATAGTCAATTCAATTTTCAACGGGTTTGAAGATCCGTATTTATAGTGGACGATATATCTGCCGGAGGCTCTGGTAGTTTCCTGGAAATTACTAGAACGATCCAGAATAAATTTTGTTTTTCATAAACAAGTCACCTATTTTCTTCTTCTGACAATTGTGGCCCTCCCTTTATTCCCAGTACTTTAATTATTCCCTTATGTTCTGATAAATGTATTCAATAAACAAATAAAATTAATACCTTCCTTGGAAGATTTTATTATACTTTAACTAATAAAATTTTTTACTGTTAATAATCTCTTGTCGGTTGTTATTTGGTTAAATTAATATCTATCGTTACTTGTCAAAATGTAAATAATAATATTGTTTTTCTTTTCTGCTGAATAAGGAGAAACAATAGTAAATAATGTTTTTGCAAAAATAAAAAAAAGGTTCTAATTTTTTTGTTAAGATTGGGAAAAACCCAGTTTATTTTTTAATTAAAAGATATATTTCAGGAAGAAAATTTTTAATTCTGAGAAATTTCATTCCGGAGTATGTATGACTGATAAAAGTCAATTAAACAGTAATAAAAAAATGAAATGGCTAAGGAATCCTTTCCTCCGGCCCAAGATATCTCGCGAATCAGCGGTCCAAACCCGTAATAATCCTTTTAAAATCCACGTCGAACAACCAATAAACTCATGCCATGTCATCACAACGGTGCCTTGGAGAAATCTGTTTATTAATTAATTTTTTAAAATTTAAAGACGACCCCGTCTCCTGAAAGAGCTTATTCCGGACATTTCAAAGATCAGGAAAGGGGATGCCTCCAGGTGAGTTGATAAGGTAAGCGTGAAGTTTGATTAATTACAACAGCAGGCATAGGTTTGAATCTCAGTAAGGGTATTGTCCTGAGTTGATTCAGCAGATGATTGTCTTAGCAACGATAATATCTCGAGCTGGTAGCCTACTCGTTACGTCCTTTCCTCTATCAGTTCGTACATATTCCTCGATTTATATCCCACTGGCACAAGGAGCCTCTGTGACCCGTGGGAAGGATTTCGCCCGCAAGGGACTTTCCCCTTAAACCAAATTAAAGGGGATGCCACCCTAGAGGCACAGACGAGATGACATGACAAGAGTGATGTGGGGGGAGACCTCCAGATTAACAAGGATTCGAATCTCGACAAGGGTAATGTCCCGAGTTGGTTTGATAAGTGACTGTTTTGGTAAAGGTAATGTCTCAAGTTGACAATCTACTCATTATAGTCTTCTCTTTCTATCCTCTACCATCTCGTGCATATCCCTCGATTTACATGCTACTGACATAAGGGGCCTTTGTGATTAGTGGAGAGTTTCGTTCGCAAGGGACTTTCCCCGACTCAAAGGAAAGGGGATGCCAATTTCCACAAGTGTACTAAAATACTCCTTCTTTCTAATTTATGAGTGCATTTTAGATTTAGTTATTTTTTTTATAAATAGGTTTAGAAGGACAATTTTACCCTTGAACAATAAGCACATATCTCTCATGTGAGATAGGTTGGCTTGATTATGCCGTACGATGCAGTGGTAGGGATAGAAATTAGGACACATAAATTTATTATGTACATAAATAAATAAAAACAAAGTTTATAATTATCATGAGTGAGTAGTAAATGGTTGATGTGCACTTTTTGCTATTTTTCCTATAAAAAATCAATGAATTCTTATGATTTAGTTTTGTTATTATAAGGAATTATTTTACAAATTTTCTATTCATCCATATTACTCTTAAAAAGTCAGATAATTGTTGTTTTAATCGAAACTCATGAATCATGAATTTTATTAAGCACAATTTTGACTATTGATTTTAAAACTAATTTCTAAATTAGGTTATATGTAAATTCTATATATTTTTTTAATAATAGTTAACAATTATCCCAATATGTATGGTTACCTATCATCGATCAAAAATTAATATTTTTTATAAATTAAAAATTAATAGATTTTTAAAATTATATACATATAAATTAACAAAACTCTTATAATTTTGTATATTATAAAAAATAATTTTTCAAAAAATTTGTATAGTTATCTACTTTGTTTTAAAAGATATACTTACAATAATTATTTTAAAGTTAAATATTAAAAATTCTTTCAACTTTAGGATTAAAACCAGTGTAATAGGTTGAAAGGCATTAATAATTACTGTATAAAGTATAAAATAATAAATTCAAAATATAAATATAAATAAAAAAGATAATTCAATATATTACCTACTACCCGTTCAAATTAAAATTTTTTCTAAAATAAAAAATTCAAAAATAAAAAATATTTATAAATTACTTGTTAGAAAAATTTGTCAAATACAATAAAGTTTCTATTATACAATATTCTCTGATTAGAAAATCTCAAACTTTAAAATTTCAATAAAAAAAATATTAAAATTATATTTTTGAAATAAATCATTCTGATATTGATGATTTTTGTAACTATTTATATTTTGATATAATAATATTAGGAAAGACAAAAAAGTTTTTTTTTTTCTTTTCTAGAATTACCTTAACATACCATTTCTTTTTCCCTTTTTTTGTAAATTTATTATAATATTTTTTTTATTCTATCGTTAAATAACTAATATTATACTATATTTTATTTATAATAGTTATTTGCATTACATATTAATTTCATAAAATAGTAAGTTCAAGTTTAGTATTTTTTTTTTTTGACTAATAATTTAAACTTGAGAATGCCAACAAAAAATTACTAAAACTAGCGTTAATATCACGTGGGCTGATAATCCACGTATCGAATATTAAACTGATAAAAATATATATTACACTTGATCTTAGATAAAAGGTCGAAAAGGATATGAATTCTCTTATACTGGACCTCTTGCTTTTATTCAATCTTCAATATCCTCTTATTTCATAGTGTGTCGATGTGAAAGAATATTATGAGTTTTTCAAACATTTCTAATTACTATTATTATTTTTTATGGGATTCTCTCGTTATTATCTTTTTTCCTTTGTTAGAACTTTCTTTCATTATTATCTACTTTCATGAAATATTTTAACCTTTTATATTGTCAGAAAAAGAAAATAATCATTTTTGAGTTGCTATATTATTATTATTTTACTAAGATTCTCTCATAATTATCTCTTTTTCTTTGTTGAAACTCTCTCATTATTATCTATTTTTTAAAAATACTTTAACATTTATCTTGTTAAAAAAAAAAAATTGATTTGAACATAAATAATCTTTATCGTGAACATTCAAATAAATTAATATAGATAGTGGCTTTTTCGAAAAAAAACCTAAAAGAATTAAATGGAAAAAATATATGTATTGAATATCCTCTTAAACTTGAAATGGACAAGTATGTTTTTACAAAAATTTTTTTTTTTATCATAATGGACAAATAAATTGGGAAGGAAGAACTGACAAACAAATATCATCAAGTCCATTGTCTTCGTGGACCCGGGAGTTCACAGGTACTGAAGTTGAAGCAAGTTGTACAACAGGTATACACGTTCTGCAGGTTTTTAGCCATGCTTTTACAGGATCGATGTGAAGTTGTAATTTTTTTCTCACCTATGTCATAGCAAATATGTTACAAAATATCCACGAAATGGTGAATAAGAAATGTCCACTGATTTGATAGACAAGGAGGTGTTCCAGGTGAACTGAAAGAGTGGAGAAACCCTCACAGAAGCTGATTTTTGTTCATGAAACTTCTTCCCGTGTCTGGGACTACTCCTCATGTGAAATGTGGTTGGAACCAAAGTCCTGTCCGCCTCCTTGTTGTCTGAGCAACCTGTGCTTTCTTAAGGCCTCATGGCATGGATTAAAAAATTCATGCCTAAGAGCTTCTTCTGCACTAATCCTCAGCCTTGGATTCACTGTTAAACACTTGTCGACAAGATTAAACAGTGATCTTGGAATGAGATCGAAGAATTCTGGCCTTCGAGTGTTCTGTTTACACCAGTCTTGGAGTTTCAAAGATCGCAAGGACTTTATATCAAGTAAATCCTGTTGCAAAAATGATAAGCATTGAACAGCTGGAAATAAGAGGTGATTCTGTTAATTACTAACTAAAATTGAAAAAACTAGTACCGGTGGAAAGGAGGATTCACGGTTATGAAGCTTGGCAACTTCCCAGAGATCTTCACTGCCTCTCAACTTGGCTATCTCCTTCATGTTCCTATCGATGCCAAAGAGAGTTAGAGAAGTTCCACAAGAGCTTGATCCCTAAGTAACAATTCTACTTAGTAACAAAGCAGTGAACTGCTCTTACTGATCTGGGTCACCAGCAAAAGGTGTTCGTCCAATCATCAGGTATAGTAATGTGACACCCGCAGACCAGATGTCAACCTTGGGGCCTTGATGTTGAGATCTGACTAGCACCTACACAAGAAGATATTAGTCATTAATCTTGCTATTACACTCAATTCTGCAATAAGGGGCATAAGTTATGTAGCCTCAACAATAAGGTTTTCTATCTGAAAGCATTTTTCACTTCGGATGTTCCTCTGACAGATGACAATAAAATTCATGTAAGTTTAAGCTACAAGAAAAATGTTATAAACTGAAAAAAAAAAAAAAAAAATCATACAAAAGGATGAGGTTCATCCAAGAACTTGTTGCCAGCTAACTGATCCTACCGTCTAATTTACTTCCTTTATAACTCAATAATGCAACTTTTAGTTAACTCCACTCAGCTTAGTTTGAGTTGAGAACGCAAATATCCAGATTGTTTTGTAATTTGAGCAAGGTGTATGTCACTTGCAATCTTCTTCAGAAATTAGCCAGTTGGCCTAAATAGTCAATGGATTCTCAAGAGGGAACAAGGCACATGTAATCTTTGGTTCTCTTGCTAGATGATGCCCTATAAGGAAAGGGGACAAGAGCATATTCTTGTATATTTGGTTATCAAGGCATCTCAAACTAGTTCTGCTGAGTTCTCAGAACAAAAGTAGAAAAGGAGTTCAAAAGTTGACACTGGGCAAATGAAATTCTGATACTGGTACTTACCAAAACCTTTAATGTTATTCAAGTTAAACAGAAATAAATCATACAATGAATAACAGCTCTTCTGAACTTCTCTATTATCATTTTCAGATTTCAGTACCCTTGAACCTTAAATCCTATGAATGATTATTTGCTTATGCAGCAAATATAGCAGATCTTTCCGGCTCAGTGGCCTTCAATATTAAAAAATAAAGCAAATTGCAAATGATTATACAAGACCTAACTGAAATGTTTGCATGTTATGGCTGCGCAAGAAGGCACCTGCTATAACTTACCTCTGGAGCCCGAAAACCCTTGGTGCCAACACAAGGACCTTCACGGTTATGTTTTCCATCCCCTGACAACAAGTGGAATAAAATTAAACAATATAGGCAATTGAGAATCTTTTGAAGCTAGATATTCATATTAACTTACCTTTGGTCTTAAGCAATCCTGCACCACCAATTGCAACTCCAGCTGAATGCAGAGGCATTGGAGTCATATAAATGAATTTGCAATCTGTTTGTCGAGGAGGTGCAGCAATCCTCTTTCTCTTGGAAACAGGAACACTGGCCACTTTCTCGTTTGTTGTCAGCAGGGCTTTCTGCACCAAACTAATAAGCTCCTTTCTACCTTGGCATGGTAGAGGTTCTCTAAACTTTTCTCCGGATTGGGTTCTATTGCTGGTTGCATCCTTTGCAGAGGTGATACCAGATATGTCAGCACCTTGACTTTTGGTTGTGTTTCTGCTCCCAACCTCATTACAAGTCCTAGGCTTTTCTGTTTCATTTTTTAATTTCTTAGACTGGAGAAGGGACTTTGATACTTTCCCTCGCTCCTGACTAGCCACTTCTAAAGCTTTTGCAGTGACAGACTTATTGTTTTTTGCAGAAGGCAGAGACTTTCCCTTGGGAAGAGGTACATGGTTGAAGCTTACATCTTGCACAGCTTTTGCCTTGTCTGTGATAAAACAATAACTATTTGTGAAAGCTTGCATGCTGCTAAAAATTTGCAAAAGGGAGTGACAACAGATGAATCGGGATGAAAATCAGATTCTGATGCTGTAATAGCCTATTGTTTGTGCTTCAGGACTACAAGACCATTTTCATCATTGACACAACTAAAATGGAAAGAGTACTCACCCAATGTGCTACTGCGTTTTTGTGTCAAATCCTGCCAAAGAGAGGACAAGACACAAATGATGGAAAATAAGAGCAAAAAGAAATCTATAAACTTTTATTCTTTTTTACTTTTTTGATTTTATATTTTTTGGGGAGGCAGAGACTGACACAACAATTGTAATAATAATTCACAAGTAGCACTGACCATGGCTAGATTAAAATCTATGAGATAACCTTTACAGGCCTTGCGATTGAAAAGAAAGTTGCCAGGCTTAACGTCTCTATGAATGACGCCCTGTTAATAGCGAGAAAGTAAGGATTTTTCCATCCCTTTGTAAAAATTTCCCACAGATAGCATAGTTACTGGATGACTACAACATATTCTCACCTGTTTATGAAGACCAGCAAGGGCTCTAAACATACAATAGCCATACCACTGGAGCTCTTGAACATCTATATCTCTTTTCAAGACCTTAAGATGAGAGGATGATTGAAGTCACAAAATGAGGAAGATATAGTAGTCACAAGGGCAGGCAAATAAAGACAAAGATATTAACCTCAGGGCGATCGTGCTCAACATGCTCTAAGACTAGACAGTCAGAGTTTCCACTCTTCAATGAGCCTTCATACTTGATTATAAAGTTCTTGCCCCTGAAATGGGGTATAATTTTAGATTCGATATTAAGTACCATAAATAAGATGATAAATAGCAAAAGCATTTGTTAGCCATTAAGCAAGATTACCCAAACCGCTCCAGCATCTTCAGCTCATTGTGGACATGATTTCTATTAGCATTAGCATGTGGGGCTGAAGGACAAAAATCATCAGTATGAGCTCAAAAAATCATCTTGTATGTAAATGTTAGCATCATTTTGAAAGACAATTCTTGTTATATGATATCATTTGATAAGGTAATGTATATTTACTAGTGCAAACTTTTGACAGATTTATTTTGCTTCTGCATATGTTCTCTCCATCAACGTACTTCCAGTGCTGAAACAACTTAGCAGCAGAAGCTCGTAGCCCTTGGAAGACACAAGAGCTGAATCATCAAACCTAAGGTTCTGGAAATGTTTACGTGTTGTCCTTTTGGATGGAGTGGTTCAAATCCAACAATACCCCCAAACCCTTACCACTAAAGAAACACTAGTTTCCAGTTACTTCTGAACAGCACATCAGTTCACGGCATAGACCAAAGATGTAACAATTAAAATAATGCCCCCTAAATGTTCAGAACGCTACACTCTCTTCACCATATAAATTTTCACAATTTTGTCATCCCCCCCAAACTGAGGAATTTTTTTGCTTCGGTGATGGTCAGTTGTTCAAATGTTGAACTTCTTTCGCATGGCTTCTAAATAAGTGCTATATAATTTGAAACCTTGAAAATGATTGAGCAACTATTTCAAGCTTAACCATTCCTGGTTATGAAATTTCTGCATATACTAAGGAATAGGCATACTTCAGCATTTGAGACTTCTTAATATTCTTCAATGATGTAGAATTTTAGTATTTGAAAAATAAATATTTCTCTCATCTGATTAACTAAGAATTACATGTGTATATATAAACATAAGATACCAAAACAATTACTACACCAAATAGGTAACTACTAATTAATCTAAAATTAACCTAATCAATTAAAGTACTATGTAGAATATGGTAGCTAACATAATAGTCAACAGATAAGCACCATGCAAACTTCAATAAGGAAAACCACTTTCTTGAAATTATCAATATCAACGAAATACAAGCAGGAGACACAGATGTACATAATGAAGTAGTGCTACGTAGTATAAGCGAGTAACTCGTCTTTGGTAATGAATTCACAAACTTCATTTCAACTGGCATGTATCAACAAACAAATTAAGAAATTGTGAGGGTAGAATTAATAACACAAACATAAGTCATACATTTAATTGCAAACGTCACTCCATCACTTTTTCTTCTTGCCTTGTAAACTGTGCCATAACCACCTGCAGACAAGAAAACATAGTCAAAGGATTCAAAGAAAATTCAACAAGAGACCTGCTCTAGACTAAATACCTGAACCCTCCTGCTCTTCAGCAACAAAGGCTTCAAACTCTGGGAGCACTCTTTGGTCAAGTTTATCCTACAAATAAACAGCAGAAAAACATAAAATCCGTTGGTTACAACTTTCAAATCCATTCCATGTCAAACGGAGAAAAAGAAATGGGTGCGGTAGATTACCGAAGCTACAATGGAAGAATTTTTCCCATTTATGTTGCAAGACGCTTTCTTTTCCTTGGCATTCACAACTTGGTCATGGTTATACTGTAAGCTCTCCTTTGAGAGGATTGACTTCTTGTCTTTTTTTGAGACTTGTGGAGGATGATCATTACAATCATTCTCCAATGTTTTCTCTAAAGACTGCAGCTGTTGACTTGGTGCATTCTTCTGATCAAGCTTTGATTTTTGGGAGGATTTAAACTGCTGGTTACGCAAAGAGGCAGATTTTGATATCAATGTTGCCTCACTCGTTAGAGTGGTTCTGCTCTTTTCTTTCTTTATGGATAAAACTCCTGTGTTGCACGCTCCAGTGGAATTTTCCACTGGTTTACCTTTGGGCAATTTATCTTTTTCAGCTGTATCAATTGGCTGATCTCCAGAACCTCTTCTGCAGCAAGAATTGAGGGATAGCTTTTCATGGCTTCTTTCTGTTTTTTGCAGATCTTCACATGTAGTTCCATAAACATGAGTAGCAGTCTGTGCTTCTGTCTGGCAAACATTCATCTCTTGATTCACCTCCACAAATGATGTTGCAAAAAAGTTAATGTTTCGGGTGGAACTGTCATCATCCATTTTGGTTGTTATACTGATACCTGGACTTTGGACTATATCAAAGTTAATCTCTCTGCTCTGGATAGTTTGGCTGACATTTGTTCCTGCCATGGGTAAACATTGATAATCATCTCCAGAATTGAAATGATTCTGAATTCTATATGGATAGCTAACTTCATTTGTATTGACTAATGGAACTATTGCCATCCCATTGCCATATTCATTGTTCAATGGTTCACAGCTAAAATGCCCATTTGTAGAATTGTTAAATAAAGATGGCTCGAACACTACTTTCTCCTTTTGCCAAACATCAACAGCTAAGATTTCTGAATCACAGGTCTGGAGTTCTGTGCCACAACTAATATTAATATCTGGGAGGTATACCTATAAGAAAGCCATATTCATTAATTCATCAAGAAATTATTAGGACATGTGCAGTGACTAGGCAGCACTAACAGAAAAATAAATTTGATTTAAGGATAGAAGTAAATGAAATCCAACAGAAAGACATCCACTTGTTACAAGCACATTCCAAGATGCCATGTGTAAAGCATAAATATATAGGAACTGAGCAATTACTGCCAGCTTAAGCAACTTTGTTGAGAGAGCTTAGCTTTTGATATATGAAACACTAGGGTAAAACCTATTATCTTTGCTGGCAAGAACATCCATTGGCAACAGATTCCCATGCAATTTTCAAAACAATGAGAAACAAAGGATTTTAGAAGTTCCCGATCCATGATAATGCAAGCATTGGGATGATAGTTAGCAGATATTAGCAGGAAATCATAGAGACAATTAAAACCTAATTAACTGTCAACTACTTGCACTTATGCTGATTCATGTTTAGAAGGGGTTAAAGTACCACGTACTGATATAATCGGGAAACCCTGATTTGTACTTAGAAATTTTCAAGTCTATGTGATCTCCAAGGTATCACAGTTCACCTTTATTGCACCATTTCAAAAATAGGGATTACGAAAAAAACCATACATAGAAAATATATTTTTAGAAGTGCACTTACAACTGATTAAGACTACTTTTTATAGTTTTTCTTCGATAAATATTGACTAATAGCTCACCAGCTGACCCAAATAATACTTTGAACTCCTTTGTAAGCTCAATAATACTCCAATATGAGCCCATTGATGCCAAATTTCAACTCGAATAAATTTATATATTATTTCGCAGCCAAAACGACGTCGTTTTGGCTGTTGCGCTCCAATTGCTCTCCACCAGTTGCGTTTTATAGCAATTCCGTATATATGTATATTTTTGTATGACCAATGAACACCATATGATAATGAACATTTCAGAAAGAGGGATGATAGAGAAAAATCCAAACAAAGTAAATACTAATTTTATAATTTAACTTGTATAACTTTGGGTAGTTAGAATTCTAGTGCAGAATACAAAAAACAAACAGGTGTCTCACTGCTACACCCATATTTCTCTATAATGTTCCAGAATAATATGTCTAAATTACCTTTCCAGAATGATCCCTGATACAAGGCAATGCCAATACAGGTGCATGTCCTTCCCCTGCTACAATTTATTATCAAAACCACAAATTAAAACACAGACCAAAATTTGAAAAAATACGGGAATATTTTGCCATTTCATTACCCTCGAAATTATGGAAAGTTCCTCTCTTTTTTGCCACAGGCAGGTACTCCTCATCCAATCTCACCTGCCTTCTCTTTCTAACATAATTCTGGACTGCCTCTTCATCTATTTTCTGCCCCGAGACGATCTCAAACCCATGCGGTTGCAAAAAATCCAAATTAGCAGTCGGATTCTCTGTGATTTCTCTAGCAGCTATACATCCATCAGGCAATAAAGTGACAAAGTGATCCGGAGTCAAATAAATGGGTGAATTAGGGATTCCGCAGAGATGTTCTACCGAACTTGGAGTAGTATGGAACAGTTTACACTTGGATGCGAGTTCAGTTGACCTCGTTGGCCCTCCGAGTGACAGCAACAGATCAAAGATGTGCCAGGCCTTATCCAAATCACTGATGGCATATGTGCTGGATTGCAGTCCTAGTTCTAAGTTGGTTAGCTCGGTTTCCATTTCCAGAGGAAAATACTCATCATCCGGCCCCATCTTCCTCCTCTTTCTAAAATAAGACTTCACAACCTCTACATCTATTCTCTGCCCTGAGACAATCTCAAAACCTTCACGCGGCAAAATATTCAATACAGCATTAGAATTATCAGCGATTTCCTTTGCAGTTATATATACATTAGACGATAACGTGACAAAGCCATCCAGAGTCAAGTAAATAGGTGAATTAGGGATTCCACAGAGAAATTCTACCAAATGTGGAGTCGCATAAAAAAGAGTACACGTGGATGCGAGTTCAATTGACCTTGCTTGCCTGCCGTGGGACAGCAACAATGCAAAGATGTGCCAGGCCCTCTGCAAGTCAGAGTTGGGGACTGTGCTGAGTTGCAATCCAAGTTCTGAGTCGGGGAGCTCGGTCTCCATTTCCATGGCTATGAATTTGGACACTCAGATCCGATCTCGGTCTCACAGCTTTTCCGGTGAACTTCTCGAGAGGAGAGGAGAAATGTGGAAGCTGTGAGCGGTGAAAATGCATGAAATGTGAGTCAGTGCAGACGGTGTGGATGGAGGAGGAGATGGGTAGAGCAAGAAGCGGGAAAAGGAAATTTCGGAGTAGGGTTAGAGAAAATAGCTCGGGTAAAGTTCCCGCCCTTTGTGCAGTGATATTCACAGGGATTCAAACGACGTTAAATTTGGTCCAGGTGAATCCAAATAATGAAATGGAAAATTCTACTATAAATGAGCTCATGCACTTTTTAACTTGATATGGATCATAAAATCCATGTGTGGGTAGATGAACTAAGTTCATATAAAAAATTTTCAATGACCTTTGTAGGAAAAATTTGTGATGTGCCTCAACGGATCAAGTTTATAACAAAATTTTCCTTAAAATTTTTTTATATAAACCATGTCCATGACCCCATAAGGTCATGAAAAATAAATAATACTCTTTAACTTAATATGGATTAAAAGAACAACATATGGAGACGTGGATCACGTCTATATCATAATTTTTTTTATTGAAATTGGTTATTGCTCATAAATACCTACGAGTGCAATGGACTCATTATTTAATCGTATTAGCATAAAAAAATAATATTTCATCAATCCAAAATTGAATGTCTCATTTTAAATTACATGTTTTAAGAAAAAAGTGTGACTTAATTTATTTTTAAATTGCAATATCAATTTTTTTAGTAAATTTTATCTAATTAAAGAAATAAGACATTCTTTTTTTTATGGCTCAAAATGAAACATGGGACATGCAATTCCGGATGAAAGGATTAATAAAGTAAATGTAAAATCAAATATAAAAAGCAATTAATATATATATATATATATATTAATTCATACCTCTAAAATTTTAAACTCTTTTAAATATACATTAAAATATTCTTTGCACAAAGTAGTAAGATTTTGATGGGTGGTGTTTAATGACGGAAACTGAATTAAATAATCTCTTCATCTTTAAATATAAATCATTTGATCAAGAAAAAATTTAAATATTTCTATGAAAAAAAAACCATTAAGAATGTCAAAGAAAAAATATATTTTATATATAAAGAGAATTAGAGAGTAGACAAATATTAGAAAAAAATTAATAAAATATTCAATAAATTTAAATTATCAATAATAATTTACAATAACAAATAAAAAAAGTGAAATTAAAGAAATTATAATTAGAGGCAGACAAAGTATAATACATCTATATATTAGCCATATGTATAAATAAAACAGTTATCATCCATGACTATTCCCTTTCTTTTTCATCCTCCTCCTCCGATGCTTTTTTATCTATTGATATCCTCTCCTTCTCGTATTTTTAATATATGACAGTGAATTGAAGATAGTAAATATTGACAAAAGAATTTTGGATATATAAGAAATCAAGTGCGAATAACAAATTAATAACATGGAATTTTTTAAAATACAATTGTAAGTAATTATTTTACCTATGAAAGTTTAGAGGTACAAGAGTTTTTTTTATTTGAATTAAAAATTATCCGTCATTAATAATTTATTATATAGTATTTTTATGATCATACTTTAAATGTGATTACGAATCTCTGTTACATTAATAAGATATTAATAAAAATTCAATACGTAATCAGCCATTATTATTATTTTTATATATTTTATATACTAAATTCTAAGGAAATTTGATATTTTAGAGATACATGTTAAATTTTTATTAATGTAATCGGAAGTGTTACACAAATGTGTAACCGAACATCTCGAATCCCTTAAATGCTCATATTTTCATTTTCAATGTCTAAAGTTAAACATTTATGTTTCAAAAAATAAACATAACTTTTTATTTAGAGATCCACTAAAATATAATAATGATTTTGTAACTTAAATTAAAGTTAAAACATATCATGTGTTATAAAAAATGAATATATAATTTTGATTACTAATGCAAATAGTGTAGTTACATATTACTATCTTTGTCTTTAATTATAAGTCATTTATAATTATTTTATCAATATTAATGTAATTTTTTTCCCAAAATTAGAAAAAAAATATTAAGAATTAAAGGGAGAGAATGTTTTGTGAAAAGAGAAAAAGCATTGGTAATATTAAAAGAGAAATAAATAATGTGTAAACTATCCATTAAACTAGGGGCGTTTTCATTTTTACCCATATTAAAACAGTAATTTCTTATTTACCCAATTTTTCACAACATTTCACAATTAC
>JAOXNR010000031.1:11363059-11379705 GCA_028571225.1 Parsonsia alboflavescens | reverse complement strand
AGAAATGAAATGTTTATAGAAAGTGGATAAAATTGAAATTGGGTGAATCAATTTGGATATATTTGGAAATTAATTGATTAAACTACCAACACAAAAAGGAAAAAATGATGTCAAACAAATTATAATTAGAAACAAATGGAGCATATATGATAATAGAGTGCCACAATCACTATTTTGAGCTCTTGAACTCTTATTTTCATCTATTGAGCTTTGATTTGTTATAATCCCCCTATTAAACGTTCAAACTTCTTATTTTAACCCATTGAGTACCCGTGATGTATCTCAATTCGTTCAAATAAACTCTTCATACAATAAACTAATCACAACATTCATCTATTTAAACTACTTAGCTCATTGTTTTCAATGTAGAATGGTTCAAAGCAAATTTTTTATGACTAGATTGAATATTAAAGTGAAATTTTTTGTTGGTTCACATTTTAATGGTCAAACAGTAATTAAATTGCAATTAAAATGTAAATTAGTAAATTGTAGTTAAAACTTAAAAATAAGATTATATTTATTATTTATTAATACTAGAATGTAAGTAAACTCTATAATACAGTGAATATTTATAAATTGGTTTTAAAATGAATATAACAAAGGAACTATATTGATGTAAAATGATAATTTTTAGTCTCATTAAACTTTAATGATGATTATTTATTTAAAGTAGTTTTTAAATAATTAGTTATAAGTAGATCTACAGATGGATAAAAGTATAACCACCTATTAGTAAAAGATTTCTATTGAAATTTGAACTAATTTGACCTTTATTGTGTATTTAAAGAGTTTCATGTGAGAGTTAAATGGATTAAATAAAATAAGGTCATTTTTGTTTGAGCTTCTTTAAACAAAAAAGAACTTATTTTTTTAAAAAAAGGTATTGAAGTTGAAAAAAATTATGTTTGTTTAGGCTTATGCAAAAAAGCACAAGTTGAAAAATAAGTCAAAATTCTACTTATCTTTTAAGTTACAAAAAGTAACTTATAAAAAAATAATAATTTAACCTTCCAATTTTCATAGTATTTTTTTCCTTTCTTTCTTCCTTTTTTTTTTTCTTTTTTTGTTATCTCTATTGATATTTTTTTTTCCCTCTTTCTCCTTTAAAAAATTTTCATTCTTTACCCCAACCCCATCCCCATCCCATCCTAGCCCCTACACCCCCGCTAACCCTGTCTATTTTTTTCCCCATTTCTTCCTTTCAGCTGTTCATTTTATTATTTTTTTTATGTTTTTCATTCATTAACCCTTCCCCAACCCCATATAATCCTGTCTCTTTTTTTTTTTTTTCAGTTCTTCCTTTTAGTTGTTCATTTTTTTTTTTTTAAATATTTTCATTCGTTAACCCCGCCACCCCCTATGTAAGCCTCCCTAACAATCCTATCCATTTTTTCAGATTTCTACATTTAATTTTTTTTATTCATTAATCCCTACGATCCCCAAAACTCCAGCCTCAGTTATGTCTTAGGCTGTTTTTTTTTTTTTTCTCTCCTTTTTTTAAAATTTTTCTAGTACTGTATTTTTAATTTTTTTTTTAATTCATGTGTTATCTTTATAACTTATAGTGAATAAAAATATGTCAAAAATAGAAAAAAAATAATATTTTTTAGGTATTTTAAGATTAAATTGAAAATTTATTTATTATTATTTTGAGATCCTTTTTTTTATTTTAAATTAAATGTATTATAACTTTCATGTCTTAAAAAATATTATAAAGTTTTTTAAAAAAAGATTTTATAAAAAAAAATTCATAAGTGTTTTTTTGATCCAAACAATCTATTTTTTTTAAAGCACTTTTTTAAAACCTATTCAAACAGGCCCTACAAGTTAAATAGCCTAATAGTATGATTATAATGAGATATATAGGGGTTTAACAAGTAAAATAAAAGTTCAAGAGCTCAATATTAGATTAGAATTGATATGAGAAGGTGATGTCTCAAACGGCCAAACCTGAAGAACTGCATGCAAAGTTCATGAGTACTGATTCTGTCTTGGAATCAATTCTGACGCGCAAAAAAAAAAAAAAAATCTTTCTGTTTTTGGACAATAAGATCACTTGGCATGCAAATGCAATATTGCTTCCTCCCGGCCGTTGGCTGGCAAGCTGGGATTTTTTTCTTTCGAATGACGTTTTTTGTGCAAATTTCTCATGCTATCTATAAGACATATAACAGAAACCTGCAACACAAGCTTAGCATGGCTGCCACCCTCTGAATATTTGTACCCTTTTGCATTAACTTTTTGTATTTTAAAGATTATCAAACCATATCAAGATTTCTCAAAGGCGAAAGACCAAAAATCAACCACATCCACCCCAGTTCTTCTTCACAGTTTGGTCTTTGATTTGGGGAGCAGTCCTTCTTCCAAATTCAGTCTCTTTTGTTTTCAGCCATATATATTGCTAAAGAGGTAAGCATGCTTCACTCTTCTCCCTTTAGTTCTTAGCTATAGCTTGAAATTTTGATCTGGACTCTGATAAATGCCCTTTTGGATCAGGGTAATCTGAGGCTTTACCAAGAAAAAAGAAAAGGTATGGTAACTTCTGTGTCATTTGGATCTGAGAAATTAGGGAAGAAATCGATCGGTTTTTAAAATGCCACAGACCGCAGGCCAAAGAGATCTTCTACAACTCAAAAGTCACCAGCTTCAGTGACTGCTGCTACTCTACTTTAAGTTTCTTGTCTGTACTTCATTAATTAGTTGTCTTAGTTGAGAGTAGGAAGGTTTGCAAATTTTTCTTTATGAAAATGAAAATTGGGACGTACCTTCTTCATCTCGAAAACCAAGAGGTTCTATCAGACCAGTCAAGATCAAAATTTGGTAAATTCTGCGAAATTTCGTGTGACCAAGAAGAATATATATATTTTTTTTCTGATGAACATTGTGGTACATTCTATTTATATAATCGATCAAACAAAATCTGTGAGAATGACGATGATTTTATAACAAACTGAACAATAAACAAATGTATGAATCAATTTACAAACAAGCAGAAGGGTAAGCAAGCTTTTCCACTCAGTGACTCAAGTGAAATTGGCAATAAAAACTATATTCTGAGAATGTGTAATCGAACAAGTTATTCTGCAGTAGGTGATGAAGACAACAGCTTCAAGAGGAAGCCAACCATCAGACCTATTAATCCAACAAAAAGTGCAAAAGGAAAGGAGAAGCCTGGGTCGCTTTTCTTGTTTCTTCTTCGCTTCAGAAATTCCTGTGAATAAGAGAAGCAACAAGTGAGGAAAACGCTGTGATGGATGATGCTCTTAACTTGCATAGAAGTCATTTAAGAAGCATGATTTTCTGAGCTAAAATCTTTAGATGCAACAAAATGAACTGTTGCAATGCAATTATATATTGTAATGTTCAATAAAATACTTCATTTCTCAATAGTTGAGTTTCTTACTAAAAGGAGACATCCAAAACAGTTTCAAAACATTATGATATTGAATCAACAAATATCTAAGTTCAGTTCAATCAAGTAATACCATGTGACTAAAAGCAGGATAAAGGAACCAAGTATTTCAATTTATTTCATTGGGCTTCTTAGATCAAGTTCACCATTAATCCGAAAAAAAGTCTTCTAATTATGTAACATCAACATTTCTCATATCGCTCATACTAATTGCTACATCAGCAAGTCATCTTGAGTGAGAAACCATGATCTATTCAAGCCATATGTTTGCTGCCTGAAATATTTACTGTTATTTTTTTTCCCCTTCATTTCCGATAGGAAGGGAAGGAAGGAAAGACAAGGAGCAAAGAGAGGACAGGGAAAATATGAGTTTTAACTTATATTGAATCCATGATAAAAGTGATATCAGCAATAACACTGCCACTATTTATTACTGTTCTTTCTCTTATCAACTCTCTGTTTCTACTCTTAATATCGTTGTTTCAGCTCCTAGTTATTTCACTGTATTGGACTTCAGACATAAACCATCTACAACAAATGAGATGACCAACGGGCAATACCTTCTTAATGGTGGATGGTACTGAGGAATTTGGACTAAAACTGGTGTATTCCCTCTTTTATTGATCAATCATACATTATTGATCTTGATTACACCAACTTAAGTTGATAAGAACATTTATCTAGTGAACCTTTTTTACCCCATTGTTATTTACTTTTCTAGTATCCCTCAGATAACTCCGAGTTCGACATTTCTTACTTTCAATGGAAATCATACCTGATTTACTTATCCTCAGAAGAAATATGTCACCAATCATCCAAATTGCAGGTAACTTTCCCTAAATTTTCCTCAACATCAACTCATGCAATATCGATTCTGTTATACATTGGAACCCATATCCAGATTTCCATATTGAACTCCCAATGTCTGATGTCACATGTTTCCTTTGGGGAAAAGAGTGCAGATTTTGAAAGTTCAGATGATTTAAGAACTTCTATAAACTGTTTGCAGTCATCATTTGCTTTTATAAACATATTTGCCTTCTCTGACACTATGGAGAGTGCTTGGATGAAGGGAAACTATATTTTGGCCTAATTAATCTTAATCATATTGCATATATATTGAAACACTTCATAATATGTCTATAAGTGTTACTTCTCTTCCAAGTAGAAGTAAGTCATTTTGGCAAATCCATTTTTAACTAAAGGAAAAAAACCATAATATGCAACTGATGTAAATGTTTGAAAGCCATATGTTTACTGTTTGCTCATGTGTTTGTATATTTATGTGTATGCCTGTAAAATGGCACCCAAGTGTAGATGTGCAGTACGTTTCCACTAACCAGTTCTTGTTGCAGTTGTTGGGTTTGCTTGACTACGGCATCTCTCTCCTCTTTCAGCTGATGCAAAACCTGGTTCTAAACCAGCAAAACACGAGAAGAAATTAAGTTTTGAAACATGAAACACAAAAACTAAACAGCTGGATGATGCTTGAACAGACAAGATAAACAAAGAAATGAATACATAGGAGACATAGATAAATGTGTGATCAAGTATTTCATTATTAAAACTTGAATATTTTTCCAACTTACCCGAAACACAGATATGCATCTATTCTATGCCTATTGGTCATTGGCAACTTTGACTGCATACTATGTTGAGAGTAAATTAGCAGACAGAAAGATGCACTCAATTAGCTTTGTCTAATATTAATTATCATTGCACCAACCACCATGCATGCCACTAGACACCATTACAAAAATGCAAATGAATGACATATTGATACACGTCCGTTACATGTATATTGAAGGAGAAGGGATAAAGGCCCGAATCAAGGAACTGGAAAATGACTTGGATAAGTTACTGGAGCTTGCAGACTAAAATTTCCAGTTCTTGGGAGTTGATTCAATAGAGCTAAATGTGGATGACTGGCTCTAGTTGCGGAGAATATGTCTTTACGTTTTCCCTTATTTCAGTTTGAGTTTAATAACTCCAGGAAATCTTGGTATAAATAGACCGGGAACATGCTTAGGTTCATGCATCTTTTTCATTATATGACATATTTCCCTCGCCTCATTTCCACATCATAATTAAAAAGTGAAAATTTTGACCTCCCAAACCCACCTAATTTTTGCATTTTGCCCACCTGATTGCCATCTCTGGTCTGAAATGGACATTGCTTATTTCAGGCTAAGATTAAATGACCCAAGCAGTAATGAGGGAGGGCAATAATATGGAGTTTACACTTTTGTTGCAAATAACTTGGAGGGCTAAACCTTAAAACTGGGCCTATTCTTCTGCGGTGATAATGAACGATTCATTGAACTCAACAACTCTGCACCCCAACCCCCAACAGAAGAAGAAAATTGAAAAGAGGAAATCAATACAATGACTGCATGTATTATATTCTTGGAAGCAGGAACTCTTACTGACTCATTATAGGCCTTCCTTCACCAATGAGCAAAAGCCTAATAATGTCATTTTCTGCTCTTAAACTTTCCAGACACTAAAATTTTCAATTTCCTTTCCCCTACTCTCTAGTAACTCCATTCCCTTTTGCCCCGTACAGTATTGACCATTAATACATAAATAAAGGCATCAATTACTTATATAACTGAGAGAACATGGATAAGTTTTAGGGGAAAGGGTGAGGCCTCGAAGAAAAACAATACAGTGAATACTCACGTCATCGGAGTTTGAGGAGCGGTCCATCTGTAAGTGGAAATGACAATCATGGAGATAGAGATACAAAAAGAAAGTAATAAGTAACAGATGCCAATGTAAACCACATAATAAAACAGAAAATACACATGCAGAAGAGGGAACTTACTAGGTTTGCATCAGTGCCCTTCTCTGAATTTCCAGTAGCTGGGTTGGCAGCAGAGTAGACAACCTTCAGCTTAAGCTCCTCAATCACTTTCCCTCCTTCCTTATTAAACTGGATATAGTGAATCATTATTAGCCCAGAAAGGGGAACAGAGGATTGGAATTAAGAGAGGGGGGATAGAGAAGAAGACAATCTCATTCATCTTTTTAAAGCATTATCTGTCCAGTGTATGAAGAAAATGCCTTTTTCACTGCACTCTTACATCCTTACCATGTCAAGTGGAAGCTCATCCACGTCAGTATTTGGAGGCACTCTGGTGCTTTGTAGGAGGAATTTATCCTTGCATTGCATATCTGGTGGGTACTCTTTTTGAGCTTGGAGGGTAACTATACACAGATTAGACAGTCAAAGATAAGACTAGAATATATTTCTGAAATAGCAGAGTCAGTTGAATCAGAACAATGAATGTCATATCACAAGAAAATCAAATAGAAGGTTAAAAACTAGCAACGTCATCTCAGTAACAGGCCAAAAGAGTGATATTTGCAATGTCCCATCCAAATCATTAAGTATGATGATAAACCATATTTCCCTTTCCATATTAACATTGAATATCAATCAGACAAAGTTCAACCTAAAAGCACATTTTCTAAATTGTTCATGTACCTTACGGGTTGGACATGCCTTGAACATACCTTTTATATGGCATCATGCAGCTATGTAATGAACCAAAAATGCCAAGTGAGTAATCAAATGAAGAAAAAAACCTCAGATCAACTTTGCACAGGAAGGGCAGCAAGGACAGAAGCTCCTAAGGAACAGATTGTTAACTTAATTATCGAATGTCTTGGTAATGAGGTTACAAATTATGAAATATAAATTTTTCTCACGTTATCCTCATGTCATTTGCTACCTGCATCAAATTTTCCAGCAGTCCAAATGATGCAGGTGTTTGTTTCTACCTACATGCATATGTATCATTAAGCAGCATATGAAAGGCATCATACATTTCAACATTATTCCCCAGCAAAAGACATTGAGTTAGAGACTAGAACCTCTTATGATACAGGAGTCCCAAGGTTGTATGACACCAGCATTAGGTCGCACAAAATACTTCTTTGGAGAGGTGGTTTTCACCTAGAAAAATAAAATTTAAAAATAGAATGAATTGAAGAAAATGCAGTTGTTTCTTTATGTGCATTGTGCCTCACAGAATGTACCTTAAATGCAACATGGTGCTCTGTATTGTTTGCAATTTTGAGATCACAGAAGCTTTGCTTCTCCAGCTCAACTGATAACAACAAGAACATCCAAGACTCTATCCCATCAATATTTTCCACAAAAAATAAGAAACCTTCCACGTGTAACCACAGTAAAAGGAAAAATATTCTTAGCAAAGGAGGAAAAAAAAAAAGAAAAGGTTTCAGGAAATGGTTACATATTTCAGATTCAAAATCTGATTTTTGTTATTGCTACTATTAGAAAAATCCAGTTTTCTTATCCCTTTAAGGCACTGGAGAAAATAATAATCAAACCACAAATCTAATAGCACCTTGTGCTGATATTTCAATCAAATTCTAAGATTCCCTCAGCTATCCCAATCCCAATCTCAATGTCACATCACACTGAATCATTAATTAATCATTCACATACACAACGTCCACTTAGATTCAACATTTAACCATTCTATAGCAACTCCATGGTCTGCACAACACAAGATGCCAGTTTGTTACTTCAATTAAACCAAATTACCCCAGTTCAATGATCATAAAAGTAATAATTCACACAAGTAAGATACAAATAACAAAGAAAAAAAGCAAGAAATTATAAAATTCCAACCAAAAAGAAAAAGATAACAAGGTGTAAATTATACAGTGGAACTGGAGCTCTTCTGGATGAACAGAGATCAACTGGTTAGAAGCACCAGTCATTGTGAACCAAGAACAGCGGATCCAAAAAACTCGTCCTGAAATTACTTGAATCTTGAAAGAGCTGAATTGAATCAAAGCCTATATATATAAATATGTGGAGTTAAGGATTTCAATCCGAATGTAAAAGAAGGAAAAGAAATGAATGGGAAAAAGAAATGAATAAAAAGACAGAGAAAGAAAATGAAAGGAGACGCAAAAAAAGGTATCACTTTTTCAGCAAATCTTTTGGATCAGAGAATGAGTTCTAACACTAGCATATCGGAACTCAAATGTTTCTCCTCAATTTTCGCTTTTCTAGTCCGAACCAATTATTGTTCTTATTCCCTTTTAAATTCTCTGTTCAGCACTCCTTATATACCTCTCTGTGTCCGTGTATCCATATATTTATAATTAAAAGTTAAATATGACCCTTTTTTTATTCTAAAAATAATATATATATATGTATATATGTATATATATTTATATTTATATAAAAGAGAAATAGCATAAGTATTTTGCAAATTTATTGTATTTTTATTTAATGCAATACTTCCTTTATTTCAAAATTCTTACATTGATTAAAATTTTATTACTTTTGAATCCAATCATGAATTAATTGGTAAAAAAAGGGGTTAATGTGTTATTCCATTTAAATGACATATATCTATTAAATCTTACGATAAGATCAATACTTTTTTTCAAAAAAAAAAAAAATTATAACTAGTATATTTGTTGCTTATAACATATCATAATCCTAAATATTTTTGTATCCATTTCATAATGTTTGCTTGCTTTAAATAGTAAAACTTTTTAAGTATAACTTAACGGATCAAAAAAACATCTCAATTAGGATAAAAATTAAAGTGTAAAATAATACTTATTTTAAAAATTAATAAAACTTCATTTATTTAAAAATAGAGAAAGTTGTATGTATAGTTACAAATTCATAATTATATAAATGGTAAGTCATTATTTTGCCTAATGTTAAAAAATTAAATTGCTTGCAAAATTTTTCTCCTATATAACCTGTCACTTTTTCATAAGGGGTAGGGATTTTTACGAGAAAACAATAGATTTTTTAAAAAATAAATTGTTTATAGGAAATACAGAGGTTAAAGAATAATAACTAGAATATTAGATAAAATATTTCTAATCATTTTTAAAAGTAATTTATAAATTGTTATAATGAAAATAATAATTAACACCTTACATTAAAGTACAAACAGATAAATATTATATATAAAATCAATTCTATTAAATAAATAATAAACCTTGATTTTCTTGAAATATTGTAAAATAATAATAATAATAATAATAATTTATTAAAAGGGTAAGTAAAAATATTTGAAGGATAATATAGGGCGTGATTCCAGGTATTTAAGCAATAATTAATGTAATTTAATCACTTACTCCCTCCGTTTATTTTTAAAAGTCATTTAAAATTTTGAAACACAGAACCACGTCAATGATTGTTTTAGTATTTTGTTTTTTTAATAAAATATCTCTTATAAAAAATAATGCCCATATAAATTCATTTATATTATTTAATATGATTAGAAAGATATAATTATAAATCTTTTATTAAATACTTATAAAAAATAAAAATATTATTTAAAAAGTATAATGTGATTTTTATTTTAAAATAAAATTGATTAGTTAAGACAAAATGACAGTGAAAAGGATGGACTATATACCAGGATAGGATGGCATCATAGCTTGACTTTAACCACCAATTGACCCAATTGGGTTATCCTTCAACATTAATTATATGTATATGTTGCTTTTCCCCGGTAGATGTCTTCCACTATAAATATTACTCGTACTATTAATTATTAATCATATTTAAACCTAACTCTCTTGCCTAATTAATTAATTAATTACTGTCCTTGTAATTACCTTTTCTCATCCTACCCCCCCCAGGAAAATACAAATCGCACTTTAATAATTACATTATTATATTTGTATAAGTTGGTGAACATGATAAATTAGCATATTCATCCATTTGTAATTAAATGTATAATATTTTTACTTATATAATAATTAAAATGACTCATTAACCATAATAAAATTACCAAATATTTCTGTTTTTTATTGTAGTTCACGATGACATTCCTAGAGTGATAAATACCTTACTTCATTCCAAAAAAAAAAAAAAATTTACTCTTTCGTTTCTTTTTAAAAAATGTTTCAAGGGAAAATTTTGATTCGAAAATAGAAATCACTTTGAATTTCTCAACGAGCTTGGTTTTTTTTTTTTTCTACTTCTCAATGAGCATTTAGTGAAAAAATTTCAATCTTATCTTTCTAATCACATTAAATATTATTATTGAATTTATATGAGCATTATTTATTTTAAAAGATATTTTAATCCAAAAGAAATATTAATTATTGAAATCATTATGTGTTTCAAAACCTTAAACCACTTTTAAAAAGAATGAAGGAAATAGTAAAATTTCAAATTTTAGTAATTGAATTTTATGGAAATCAATGGTTTTTTTTTGTCAAGTCTTGCTTAGCTTAAGTCGATTCCAAATTCGAGACATGATAAAAGTAAGTAGTGGACCGATGATCCTAGAGTCAGAGTCCTGGGAGAGGTGGATGTTAGAAAAATGTAATATATTTTTTAATGATAAAAGTAGTAATTATTGACAATGAAAATACTAATAATACAAATATATTCGTAATTTTGGTAGAGTTCCAATCCTGTGTAAAGTTTTACACCACCAAACTGGGAGGCTTCCTACTGCTGGCATGAATGCTTAATCGATCATTGCATGTTTCATGTTTGAATGGGGAAAAAAGGGAAGAGGGAAATGTTTCGGTTAGTCTACCACGCCTGTATTTACAATATAAGTAAAAATTTATTGCATAAATTTTATGACTCATTTTGTAGTTAAAGTATCAAACATTTTTAATTATATACTCTCTTCGTCGGGAATTAAATATCTCATTTTTCATTTTGAATCGTTTGAAAATAAATGTCTTAATCATTAAATGAATTAAAATTTTTTTAAGAAAATTAATATTATAATGTCAAAATGAACTAGGGTAAACTTTCTTCTTAATATGCATACAAGTTAAAATGAAACATTTAATAATAGACAGAAAGAGTGTAATTTTAATATGAAAGATTATGAAGAAAAGTAATACTGAAATAATTATTTAATTTGGTAAAAGAAATTGTGTTTTGAAACTAATTTTTTTTACCTCCATTTCAACATATTTTTCCCCTCAAATTTTTTGTTTTTCCGTTTCTATTATCTTTAGTCTTTTTTTAAGCTCAATTTCATAGTTGTTTTGGTAGGTGGGTGGGGGAGTTAAGGGGGGACTTTGTTAATGCACACTTTCCTTTTCAATTCCTAATATGTTCAAACTAATCGTATAAGCAATGTTACGAGATAGTGAGAATACAAACAACTATGAATGAAAATAAATCATTTTTGAAACTTATTTAAATTAAATAGAATGGCATTGATAAGATTTATTAAGATTGGCTCAAATAATCCCTTAAAGGACATTCTAATAGATGAAGTGACGATGATTTGGATGTGTAGACAGACGGTGCACCTGTAGCATTCTTGCATGCTATATATTTACTGTGGGGAATCTTGGCCAACACAAAAATTTAGGTACAACTCCATATTGTTAAGTTTGCCTCAATCTTGAAGCAAAGTTGGTAATTTTGAGGTTAGGTCCTGCAACATTATTGATAGCGATTGATAAAACGCATAGACTGTTGTACATTATTAAAGACATCAAATATTGACAGGTATTCATTAAAAATGACAACCAGGAAGAAATTGAACGGCATGAAAAACCATCAGAACATCCCCAATCCTAAGGGATAGCTCACAGTTCCCTTTTGTCCACTTTTTTCACGACACTAAACATTAAACAAATCGAAATGCAAACCAATCTCAATAATTTTGAGGGCTCAAGTTCATTCTCACACTAGGAATCTGAGATCTCTAAAATATGATCAGTTGGTAGGATTTTTACATAAGAATCTGTGATATTCTTGTTATTGCGTTCTTGATTGTGTAATAATGTTATCTGCAGAAGGTTTCCTCAAGTCACATGTGCGTGTCAAATGTTAAAAAGAGACCAATAACAAGAAGCTTGATAAAGACATTCTGGTTTTGAAATGATTAATCTAGACAGTGCAGTATCTACAGGTAATCTCAAGTGAATGTAACAGAAATTTCCATCTAAAGGAGTTCTACAAAAGGAAAGTTTCAGTTCGAAGAAATCTCGTAAGGAGTAACAGGAAAGATCACCACTGAAGCCTGATATCTTAGAGAACTGCTACTTTGGTAATTCTCATTTGAAAGTGGAGAGCCGGGGAAGCTTGTCTCTCAAATAATACAGTTTTGCTCTCCTGACTTTCCGGTGGCTTACTACTTTGATCTCCTTGATGTTTGGGGAATACCTGTAATTCAGGTCAAACAGAAGAGGTTTTCCATGATTTTCTTGGTAAACTTACAACAAGAGATAATAATTTATTTGGGCTTAACTCAAATTTGAGAGCAACGCGAGACCAATACAGATGTATGCAAATTACAAATACACATCACATAAAGAAATTCTCTTTTCCCATACATATCTCCCAAAATGCAATAACTGAGTTCTAAGCCACCAATGTAATAAGCCAGCCCTAAAGAAACTTGATTTCATTTGTGAAGCTCAGGATGTCTGATTCTAAATCCTGCATATTCAGTGTTTTCGACAATATGATTTTGTTGTCATTCCATTGACAAAGAACATATAGGTTAGTGCATGCAAGTATTTGATGATGATTATTCTAAATTTACCTCTGAACCATCAGAATCAGAATTACTGCTAGTGCTACCTAATAAAGTATTCTATATAGAGTAAAAAAGGAAATGAGAATCCACAAAAGACGATGCCCACAACCAACAGAGAAAGTTAAATTTCTCAACTTTACCCTAAGACACAAGGAAGAAGAAGAGAAGAGGGAACTTATAAATATCAGTAAGATAAAACAAGGATGAAGGAATGTAATTTACTTAAGCAAACCTAACATTACATGCTAGTTGAACTAGTAACAGTTTTAGCCAGAATCATGGTGATCTAATAACATTTTTTATATCATTAGAATTTGGGCAACTCCACCACCAAATTTCAGCTGAAAGTCTTTTCATACAGTTGTATGTTCAATATTGACTTTACCATCGTCCATCATTCCTTTGAGAAGTAAAATAAGGAAAAGAATCCAAATTCCTTTCCAGTTGCCAAAAACAACATATTTAGCTTTCTGGTATTCTCTGTCTTATACTAGATGTAGGATACTTAGTAATCTTCAAGTGGCATCTAGGATTTTATACTATGAAGGTTCAACCTTGAAAATTTTTCATGACTGAGAAGTTGAAAGATGCTTGTGCTGGGCAAGACAAGAAGTGAAATTGCTATGTCAAGATTATAAATCCACAGCAGAATATAACAAATCTTTAACAACTGCAGGTTCTTCCCAACACAAAGAAATAATATAAGGCACAAGCCTCTAAATGAACAGGAACTATATCCCTCTTTTCCATTGTAAAATATTCTTTTCAACAGATACGGAAGCTATTAAAGCTATAGTGCCTGTAATCATACTGGATAGTGCCACATCAATGTATGATAACTGAGGCCTATCATAAGTGGCTGCAATAATATATATTATCACTCTCTTGTACTTTACAAGCAATGACAGAAAATGCAGGGTAATAGCTTATTTCATTTTCCATGATTGATGACCATACTTCAGCTTCCACTTAAGGGATGAAAAATATGTAGGTTGCAAGATAGCAAGTTTATTAAATACAGAAAGCCTCAAGCTTTTTGTGCTCAGTTGGCCAAGCTTGGCCGGGGAGATTCAAAAATTACCCAAGTGCTCACTGGAGAAAGGTTTTTGCACCTGAAATATGGTCCCTGGGAGGGACTTTGAGTGCAAGGACAAAGTGCACAGTGTCTAGTACTTGGAAGGGTGTTCTTGCGGCATAGCAGGTTCAGTCCCAAGTATCTTCTGGCAACTTGGTGATGGGAGGAGGATCATATTTTCGTGGGGTGGGTGGTCATTAGATAAGCCCCTATTATGCGCATAGATAGTCTCATAGCAACATAATGATAGAGTGGTTTGTGATTATTTGGTTTAAATGGGTTTCTGGAAATTGGATGAACTCAGGGATATCCTATTGAATGAAGTAATTCAAAAGTTACATACATCATCCCCACCACGGTTGAATGGTAATCCTGACACTCATTTGATCCCCTAACTTATATGGATTCTTTAATACTAAGTCCACTCTGAACTAGAACTTGCAGTGGAATGATCCAATATTGTGAGATCCTGGAAATCTCTTTGCAAGTTAAAGGGGCAAATTACAACTAGACCCTCCCTTGCTTTGTGGCTTATCAAACACCCGGAGGGGTTTTCTAATTACCAAGGAACTTAATCGGAGAAGAATATTGCAGATTCACCCTGCAAAGACCTATGTGGATGTAATGCTGCAACAGCCCTGCACGTTTTTGGCGATTGCACCATGGCCGAGTATGGTCACAGCTCATTGGCCCCACTAAAATGGATTGTTCTGGCAAATTCCATTCCTTCTGAAGAGGAGTGATTTATTACAAATTGTAAAAGTATATGGCTGATAGATTTCAATTCGATCATTGGAATTATATTTTCAGACAAGTTGTGCACAAGCTTTTGACAAAGCTCAACCGGGTGCGTTTCAGGCACTTTTTTAGCTTCACCCTTGGCTCACTTATAGAGTAAAAGGCTACAGACAGTTTTGTACACTAACATGGCTTCGTAGATGGTAAAGGTTTTTGTGATGAAATGGTAACATGTTCTGATTTTAGATCAATGAAAAAACTATTTATGATCATAACACAAATACTTACAGAGGGAATACAATTTCAACTCCAATTCCAGCAATGATCCTCCGAATCCGAATTGTAGAGTGAATACCAGCATTTTGTTTTGACATGACTATACCTTTGTACACAGACAACCTCTTCCTATTCTCAGGTACTTCCTGTATTCAGATCAGAGTACACCCGTAAGTTTACTCTAACAATATTAAATCAGCATAATAAGCAGTAAAGGAAGTGAACATTACCAGTTTGATTTCAACAACATCTCCGACCCTAACGTCCGGTGTTGGCCTCACATCGTCCGATGCCTCAATTGCTCTTTTATGCAGTATCTATGTAATACAACCAATTTCAATATCAACATATCACATTTAACAAATCTCTGTTGAGTATCCATCCAAGAACTGATGTTAGTCAGCTTGAACAAAATTCTTATTCATGTAAGCATACTGAGTCACTGACCACCAAATAAAAATCCAAAAAATGAAAAATAAAAAAAAGATTGCAGTACTCATCATCAACTTTAATACTTCCAGAGCCATTAATGTGAGGAACCCATTGCACTTTATTAGCCCCTTTCTCTACTTTTCTTAGGTAATCAAGCAAAATCTAAAATTTCAAGAAGTTTAGAAATAATTGAAGTAAATACCCCCATTATGTCTCCAAGCTTAACAATGGGCTTCCTGGGCGGCTCTGGTTCCGATTCCATTTCCCCATCTGTACCTTCATCCTGAGGCTCAGATGTTTCCGGCTCTTCAGGACCTTCTGCACTTTCCACATCTTCTGCAGCTGCTTCAGGACTAGCCTCAGCCCGAACGTCAAAATTACGACTTTCGTATGAATTCTCAAAACTCGAACCAAAAGAGTTAGGCAGAGCCCTCGAAACTGATAAAGCTCTAGCATTGAATGACGGACACCGACTAATCAAATTCGAAAACCTTAACATCTTTGGAGGTGAAAATCCAACATGGTTTCTTGGAATCATACATAATGCCTACAACAATTACAAATTCAAACAAAACAAGAATCAGGGAAAAGGAAAACAGTGGAAATATCATCTTGGGTATGCAACTAAATGGAGATTGAACTAACCTGGGGGAGGGCATTGGAGCCCATTGCTGGGAGAAGGATTGGAAAGGAAATCTGTGATATTTCAGTATTGAGATATGAGACGGTTTAGAGACATGGAATGATGAAGATGTCTCAGTACACAGAGTTCTGCAAGGATTTGTGGGGGGTGGAACTGTGGAAGACTTGCCTTATCCAGAAAACGCAGACAACCTCTCCAGAATGGGTAAATTTTCTATTCAGTCCTTCATTTTAGAAGGAATGTTACTTGTGTTCTAAAGACTAAAGTTGTCACTTTTTAAACCCTTATTTTATTTATTTATATTTTACGGGAAAGAGAATTATGCTGAAGAAATATCTCTTCACAAGAACTTTCCCAAGTTTTTGACTGCCACACCGTATCATTACCATGTAGGGTGAGCAGCGGGTCGGTTAACCGAATCGAACCGATTCAACCCGATGTGAAATGGTTTGAGATGGGTTGGGTTTTTCAGTTAATGGTTCGGTTTGAAACCGAACCGAATTATACTTGGGTTGGATTCGGTTGGATTAT
>JAOXNR010000031.1:11346527-11362959 GCA_028571225.1 Parsonsia alboflavescens | reverse complement strand
ATTTGGATTTTAGTTCATCTAGAAGTTGGGTAATTTCGATTACCCATTGGATAACCGAATAAAAACCGAAACCGAACCAACCATAGGTAGGGTTGGATTTGGATTTTCTCCCCTGAAAAAAAAAATCGACTTTAAAAACCGAAACCGATCCAAGCTCACCCTACCATCTATTCCGGTCTTACTTTATTATTTTTTATCCATCAACTATTTATATATTATTATTTTCATGCATACACTTTTATTTTGAGGTTTTTTATCCTTTCTATATTCTTTTTTTTTTTTTTAACAATCAGTCCTTTTGATCATATATTGAGTTTTTTTTTCATTAGAGAAGGATATTTTTACTAATTGACAATGTAATTCACTTCACCTACTTATAACCCATCCTGTTTTTACCTTTTTGTTATCCTTTGGATTATTAGATTGGAACTGTGAGAGTATTTTTATTCAATTTAGATAAAAACTATATGGGTTATAAATAGATAAATGAACTAGATACAAGTGGGTAAAATAGGTTATATCATGAATTGATAAAAATATTCCTCTTCAGTAGCAGAAAAAACCTCTAAAACTCAATTTCATATTAAATGGACCAATTGCACACCAAAAAAAAAAAATGTTGAAGATAAAAAACTCCAAAATAAAAATTTATAAATGAAAATAGTGATATATAAATAATTGATCGACCAAAAATACAATTCTTCCTTATTTTTGTCCTACAAGGTTATAAGACACATTTATGTATTATTTCCTTAAAAAAAATAATAAATTTAGTGGTACATGATTTTTTAAAAAAATTCTTTTACTTTTTACTCATATAATAGGTATGAATGAGTATTAAATGATATAGAGTTAGCTTAGAATACAATCTCTATCTTTCTAAACGTAAATATAATTTTTATTTTTATTAACAATGACGTCATGATTAGAAATAAGAAGAATATTTTTAATTTTATTAATAACAAATATACTTAAATTTTATGCTTAAGCCATAGAGACTAGTAGATACTATTTGTTGTTTAGTACTATTTTAACAGATTCTTTCGTGCATCTCGACTATTTTGCTAAACGTTACAACTCACCAACATTAATTGTAGAAGGTTAAATGAAATTCACGACCTACTCACATAATGGGTTTAAATATCCTTCGGTGCATATAGCTTATTTAAATATCAATAAAATTTCTCCTTAATAATAAAAATAAAAGATGTTTGATAAAGATACCTATTTTGAATAATAAAAAGAAATCAAACATAAAGATAATTATTTGATTCTATTTTTCAGTGTTTTTACAAATTTAAATGTAAAACTATAATTATATTTTTTTCAATAAGAAAACTTATTTAAGATTGCTAGATTATTTCTTTCCTTATGAGCTTAATGCTTGTTTCGGTTTATAAAAGGAACTTATTTACCAAAAACAAAAAATATGTAAATAGATTTATGCATCTGGTTTTGGAGTGAACCCTTAATTGATAAAGTGGTAAATTTTTAATTAATTTTTAAAAATAACAAATGAAATATTAAATGAAAAAAAAAATTAATTTGAGATGAAAAAAAAATGATACTTCTCAATTTGAATGCCCCAATTTTTATTTTGATTTATCTGAAATTGAATATCTCATTTTATAATTTAGTTAAATTTTTATTAAAAAATGTGTGATTTCAATATTAAAATTAACTAAATCAAATATTTTTTTTAATATGCATACAATTCAAGAAAAGATATTCAATTTAAAAAGAAAAGAGTTATTTTCTTTCAAAATAAACATAATTTCTTCTAAATTAACCTAAATACCTTTTTCAGCTTTTCTTTTAACGTCAATCTCTTCAAAAAGCATAAAAACGATCCTTGACCTCGAGCGAGCCTATTCGTCGACCCGTGTGCAATTGGTTCCGGATACTACGTGTCAAGATTCCATTTAACTGACAAAAAATAGACCAGAAACAGCCACGTGGACTCCTATTTATGACGTTATCATAGTCTCTCCCGCCAACGTCGCTCCACCAGTTTTCCACCACCTCTCTCTTTTCCAGCTCTTTCCCAAGACTCGCTACTTCCCACAATCCCCAGTAACCACCGCGTATCCTCTGTTTTTCTCCTTCTTTCCGGATATCTATTCCAAGGAAATTGTGGAAACACATCAATTGTATTGTCGACAAATTTTCTCTTCCTTTTTCAATATGCAATTTGTTACTTTGAGATCACTTGATTTTCAAGGGATTAATGTCATTTTGATTTGAGGGGTTATATTGAAGAAGTTTATCTTTTGAGGGAGTAAGTTTTCGAAGATGAGTGAAACAGTGAGGGGAAACCCACCAGGGATTTTCGTTATCAGAAAGATTAGGGGCATAGATTGGACTCTGAAAACGTATAGGTATGTAGTTCTGTTTGTGACATTTGTAGCCTACGCTTGTTACCATGCTTCAAGAAAGCCCAGCAGTATAGTCAAGAGCGTGCTTGATCCGAGACACGGTTATAATGTGACGAAGAACTCTTATCCATGGCCGGTTGGGGATTTTTTTGTCAAGAAGGAATCATTGAATGACCCTGATTTCAATGCATTGAAAAAAGAGGGGTGGGCGCCATTCAATGAAGAGGATGGTACATTGAAATTGGGTGAAATTGATGTTGCTTTTCTTGCTTGTTATTCCATGGGCATGTACGTTGCAGGTCATTTGGGCGATTCATTGGACCTTCGATTGTTTTTAACAACTGGGATGATTGGTAGTGGAATTTTTGTGGGTCTCTGTGGGGTAGGTTATTTTTTGAATGTCCATGCTTTCTGGTTTTACTTGGCTGCCCAAATGGTTGCCGGATTATTTCAGGCCACTGGATGGCCTTCAGTTGTTGCCGTGATTGGAAATTGGTTTGGCAGGAGGAAGAGGGGATTGATTATGGGCGTTTGGAATGCACATACATCAGTGGGGAATATCACTGGATCACTTCTTGCTGCAGGTGTTTTGAATTATGGTTGGGGCTGGTCTTTTATTCTTCCAGGTGCTTTGATCTTTTTTGGAGGTATAATGGTGTACTTGTTCTTGCCTGCTTATCCCGAAGATCTTGGATTCCCTTGCCCTAACAATTCGCCAGTTGAACCGGCGGCTGGACCAGCTGATGAAGAATCTAAAGTGGTTAAGGTGGAAGGAGAGAAGAAGAATTCTGCAAATAGGAGAAGTGTTCCACTGATTGATGCTTGCTTGATACCGGGCGTAATTCCGTTTGCCCTTTGTCTATTTTTTGCAAAATTTGTTGCATACACATTTCTATATTGGCTGCCATTTTATATCAGTCAGACAGGTAATGGAGCACCTAAAGAACTCCAGCCTTTACTTAGTTTGTTCTGTGCTACCTGTAATTGTCTCTGCAGGTTAACATTATCACCTGTTCATTTCAAATCTAAATTCTTGTCAATTTGAGTTGAAATTAGTTCCGAAGATAAATGAAGGATGTTGTGCTGGCTATTGATACATTTTGGATTTGCTTAAAACACACTTGTATTAAAAAATCATGGTATTTCATGACATTATGCCCATCGTTTCATGAACGACATGGCTGCATTTGACGAATTTACCTTCCATATCTTGAGAACATCGAATCTTATTTCTTTAAGCTGTATCTTGATTATTTATTTGTTTATTTTTTGTTAAGGCATGTTGTATTGTGCTTTTTTGAGTTCGTCTTTCAATGATTGATTTGTGAATAAGCCCACTACTCTGGAAACGCTCTATATTCAGGAGTTAATGTCAAAGAAATGTCTAAATATAACTGAATCTGTGATTAGGCTAGTTAAGTGGGAGATCCCATTGTAATAGTGTTAAAGCCTGTGTTTTCATTCTGGAACTACTCTGTCTTTGCAATGAAATCTCATCAGGAAAACCAGGATATTGATGTTTTAACCTTGATTCATAACCTTTGTCTACAGATATTGGAGGCGAGTATATGTCGGTGCAAACTGCTGGCAATCTTTCTACTCTATTTGATGTTGGAGGTATTGTTGGTGGAATTCTGGCAGGTTATGTGTCTGACAAACTTAAGGCTCGGGCTACTACAGCAGCAACCTTCATGTATGCGTCAATCCCTTCAATGCTTCTATACCAGAGATGTGGAGGCATATCGGAAACCGTAAACATTTTGCTTATGATGGTCGCCGGTTTGTTTGTGAATGGGCCTTATGCACTCATCACCACTGCAGTATCTGCAGATCTTGGCACTCACAGCTCTTTGAAAGGAGATTCCAGGGCATTAGCAACGGTTACTGCGATCATAGATGGTACAGGCTCTATCGGAGCAGCTCTTGGTCCTTTGTTGACTGGATTTCTGTCAACAAAAGGTTGGGGTTCTGTCTTCATAATGCTGAGTGTTGGTGCTGCTATTGCTGGTCTTCTACTTTCTCGATTGGTTGTGCAAGAATTCCGTGAGAAAGCTTTAGAACAAAGAGTTTCTAGAACAAGCAATGTAGAAGGTAACCGAATTTTTCTGCATTACGATTCTGTTTTACACTTTTTTCTATGGATTCTTCACGTTCTTATTGTGCCTAATATGGAATCTAAGTTTTCATATTCCTGCTCTGTTCAGTTTGTAAGGTGAATCTGTTTATGGAGAGGGATTCCCATGTCACACTTTCCTGCCTTCATTTAATACATTTGACCAATAATCTTGCAATGACGTAGGGAATTATATGAACTGGAAATGAAACTTTTGTTCATCTTAATTTGAGAAATACGTATGAAAGAATTATATTTCCATCTTCAGTTGACATATCCTGTTCAATGACCGTATTAGTGTCCAAAAAATAAACAAAAAACCCTTGCCTCATCTGCTGGTTTTTACTTATTTGCTGTATTTGTGGACTGAAATGGCATATCCTTCTTGATCAATGACTTGAAGCACTGATAAACTCTATCTACATTTGCAGGTTCTGCGGCACAACCCCTTTTAGGTGATCGAAACAAATGATCAAAGAACCGTTTTTCGAACCTGAAAAAGGTGAAAAACAATGTATTGTGAAGGTTTGGAGCAAATGCTGAACATACTTACTCGATGTACAACACTACGTTC
This sequence comes from Parsonsia alboflavescens, assembly GCA_028571225.1. Classification (NCBI taxonomy): domain Eukaryota; kingdom Viridiplantae; phylum Streptophyta; class Magnoliopsida; order Gentianales; family Apocynaceae; genus Parsonsia; species Parsonsia alboflavescens. The sequence continues at coordinate 11,357,897 of JAOXNR010000031.1, read as the reverse complement.
GATAGGAAATCTTGAATACACATTAAATTTTGATTTTAGTTTGTAGAGCGAAATCTTGTGTCACCCTACCATGTGGTGTTCTTGTATGAAAGAACCCGATATGGTTTTTATATCCAGTTTGTTAAGCATATTTTAGCTTTGTCAATATAGTTTTGCATTTGGCATATAATATGAGCATGTTATGTTCTGTCCTGAGTTTTGTTTTGCAGTTTGGTGTGAAATAGTTCAGGTGAATGATGTTAGAGAATGCAATTAAAGCATAATAATGGTGTAGTTTAATTAACCTTCTATTCTAATATCGAAAGGCAATAGCATTAATGTTGAAAATATTCATGCAATCTCAGGTCACGTTGAAGAGTTGGACTAGGGACTTCAAAAGAAAGTGATGCTCAACAAAATGATTTGTCTAGTGGGAGTTTCAATCTAAAATAATCGGTTTTAATTAGTGGTGGCAAATTGGTGGGCCGGTCCGGGCCTAGATTGTTCGGAGGCCCAGCTCACAAACAGCGATCTGGGAAGGTGTGCCAAGTTGGAGACCATGGCTTGGTGGGCTTGAGGAGCTCTAATGGTGGGCTTGGGGACTCGGATGGGCTGACCTGGAGGGCTTTCAAGGTTGGGTTGGGCGGGTTTGCACTCTTTAAGAAAAATAATAATAATAAATTTATATATTTTAGATCTTAACTCAAAATAGATTAAAAAAAATAAACTTAACTTGTACTCTAATGTTTTGAATTTACAAACTTAAACTTTTACATTAATTTTTAAACTTAAAATTAATTTATATTTTTAATTTTTAATATAAAATGTAATTAAATGAATTTAAAAGGTTAAGTTTAAATAATAAATATCCAAAAGCTATTTATTAATTAATTGAAATGAAAAAATTATTTAATAAAACTTGAGATAAAAAATTATTCATATATTTATACACACACACACTAAAGCTAACAAATATATAAATGAGTATTTGTAAATATCTAATAATTATTAAGTTTCAAAATTTAAGTGATGGAGTGCTTTTTTTATAATTTACTTTTTATAACTTAAAAAATAAATCAAATAAGTAATCAAAGATATATATATATATACATTTTATTTATATTCAAATCATTTATAAATTTGTGGAATCTATGCATCATTAATTTAAAGAGTAATAATTAATCATATTGGCACCCTTAATTTGAGCTACATTGTATCCCTAGCATTTGTTTAATGCAGTGTGTACGGACAGAAGAACTAATTAATACAAACTCCATTATTCACTATGGGTAAAAAAAAATCAAAAGGAAAGGACGCATTTGCTTCCTTCATGTTGAAGTATTGCAATCACACACAGATACTCTTAGCAGTTGAAATCCTGATCATAGCCCACCAACTCTTGTTGTTTTCCCTTTCATTTTTAATCTTTCTCTATTTTCAAATCAAATCACTTGATTTTAATTTTATCCCCTCTGGATCTCTTGTTTTACTTTCTTGTTCTAGTTAAAATTCTTCTTCTTCTTTTTATTTTTTATTTTTGGGGACTTTTAGATTGACATAATTAAGTATTACTCCCGTTATCACTAAATATAGATTATTTGAGCTAACTTTCATTATCACTAAATATAAGTCATTATCGTTAGTTTATTAATTATGTTACTTAATTTTTACTAGAGTACTCTCATCTCTTTCTTATCCCTATATATTGTTGTAGTTTGATTAGATTAAAAATAAAGTCATTTTTAAAAAATTATATATATTGTCTTAATTTTTTCAAAATGATAGTGACGGAAGGAGTACTAAAAGTTATTTTCAAATTACTTATTTCATAAGGAAAAAATAATATTTTTATATCCATTTTGAAACTTTCAAAACTCTAATGTTTTACATTTTATTAATTAAAATCTTACTGCAAATTAGTTTTGATGTACATTCAATTATACTCCCTTAGGTCCCTTCGAGAACACCCCAATGGATGGAGTGACGAATCCAAATATCGTAAATCTTGAGTTTGAATTCCACCAACTTCTGGATAAGCGGAATGTTGAGTTGTGTGAAAACGGACCCGGCCTCAGTTAAAAAAACAGAATTATACTCCATTCGTTACTAAATATAAGTCATTTTAACTAACTTTTCTCGTCATTATTATGAGTTAATTAGGTATGTGATAGTATTTTTTTTTTCTATATTACCCCTTTAATGATGTATAGTGAAATGTTATTCAAATTTTTTAAAGGGTGATGCGAAAACATTTTAGAGGAAAAAAAATTACCTTAATTTTTACAAAATGACGACGGGTGATTTCTATTTAATGACAGAAGGAGTAATAAATAAATATGAAGTATAAACTACTCTCTCGGTTTGGTTTTAAATTCCACTTAGGAGAGTTTGTTTGTTTTCTTTTAATTGTCACATAAATAAATTCAATGTATCAGTTTATTATTTGCCAACATTCCCTTAAAATGGTTAACTTATTATTATTATTATTTACCAAAAGTGATTTATAACTCTTTTTTTTTTTTAATACTAAAGAAAGAAAGAATAAACAGAACTGAGAGAATATAAATCATTTGTTTTGTTTTTTCTATAGATGTATAATAAGGGGTATTAGTCATAAAAAGATATAATTTTAATTACATGTATATTAATATTTGAAAAAAAATTTAAAAAATGTTATTAGTCCAAAGGATGAAAAATACATAGCTTTGAAAATGACAAATGAATGAAAATAGAAATACTACAAAGCAAATTTTGGTTTGGGACTAAGTCTGCTTTTGTACATAAGAAAAAGCAAATTCCACTTTACTTTCATTAGTCAATTTTACAATCCGATCCACAAAATTGAAATTTATTTGTTCGTGGAAACCGACATGAGATAAGTTAACCGATGAAATTCCCCTTTTTTTTTTTATTGCAAACGTATTATAAATTGTTCACTTTATATCTTTTAATACATCCTCCGCTTGTTTAATTCATATATTAGTTTAGTTTATAAGGAAGAAAAAGTGAGTATTTATTATCTCTTTTATCCAGAATTAAATGTCTCACTTTGACTTGTACACAACTTAAGAAAATTGGTCGGTTAGTTCATTTTAAATTTATATATCAATTTTTAAATAAAATATTAACTAATTTAGCAAATGGAACATCACTTTCGGACAACTTAAAATAGAAATGTGGATATTCAATTCAAGATGGGGGGAACATACTATTGTGGTGTTCTTGATCGAGTGATTAACCTTTAAAGAAAAAATTAACTCTAAATAAGTTGAAGATTTTTATTTTTATTATTATTTTTTTAATTGAGGGTTGAAGAAGGGCAATAAAATGGGATTTTATTTATATTATTGTTGAACTAAAGACTTTTCTGTTTTGAAAATTTTTTTGTTTTTCATTATGATAAATTAAACCAGTCAAAAAATTAATAATATGAAATTTGAGAGGTAAAATAAATATATCACCAAATTAATCCAAAAGCAAGAAAGAACCCCTAATCTCCAAAATTGACCTATTCTTGAAATTGGCAATCCAAACATGGTGATTATGACTGTCATGACATTCCAGGGAGAAACTTAGTGCTTTGTGGTGGGAGGGAAGTGAAATTGGAGACTCGGAAACCACAAACCAAGAAATTATTATATTCCTTTGAAAGCAAATATATATATATATATATATATATATATTTATATAACTTTCTTTTCAATTATTTGTAAAGTTAATCCTTCCAAACTATTTTTATTTTCTACTTTCATACTCTGACAGTCTCATAGATTTTGCATTTTCGTGCACCTCTTAATTTCTTGCTTTTTTAACGAGAGATAAATTTCTTGAAAATTTTTTTTTACTATATATTAATATAGTTTTAGCCCTGTCTTATCGAATAATTATTTGATGTTAGAATGAAGTAATATGTGTACGAGACATTTCGTTTGGTGGACGTTAGAGTTTACATTGACCGATAGAGACCTTCATAAGAAACTCTTGATATGGTAAACTTCAATGTCCATAATAACATTATAAATATCATATCAATTGTAAATTAATCTTTTTATCAAAAAAGAAGAAAATCATCATGGATCAACCTCGCTATGAGAAAGAAGTCTTATTAACCTCAGCCCTCTTGAAATTTAGAGAGATACACAAAACTAAGGTGGTCAATATATACTTACAAAAAAAAAAAAAAATCAAGAAAATAAAAGGGGATTATTGAACTTGGAAATCTATCAATTTAATACCTTTTTTTTATTTAAATAATTAAGTTACTATACACATTCAATCAAAATAACATATGAGTGCATTCACTCTTCAAAAAAAGTGGCATATAAATTCATCGTGATATCCGTTTTTTCTAATTTAAACAATTTTATTCATATTACTCTTTTGTTTTCCTCTTTCATGTGAGAGTTTTCGAGCCCCGCCATTTAAGTTGATATATAACAAGAAATCGAAGAAATCAAACTTTGCATCTTTATACTTAAACTATCAAAGAAATCAAAGGAAACTCATCTAAACAATCAAAAGGTTTATTTAATTCCAATTCAAAAAATATAATAAAATTTACAAGATGGGTTTCTAAAATTTGGAAATATCATCTTTAAACATGAAAGCAAAACGATTCAAATGATCAAATCTTAAACCTAATTTTGAAATCAAGACTACATATAGGTTTAGGACATTTTCTAGGAATTAATGGACTTTCATATTTGGATTTGAAAATTGAAATAGATCGAAAGAGATGGGCATGTCATAGGTTTAGTTGCCACGTCATCAATACATGTCATATGCCGAGGAAAAAAAGTTAGCTTCATTCACGCGAGTTTGTGGCTACGCGAATTTCGGCTCACTATTAGTTTTATTTTATTTTTCAAATTCGAAGTGGAAAATGTTTAAATTATTATTATTATTATTGTTTTGGTGATGGGTATAAAATACTATAAACAAGGGAATTGGTTTATTATTATTATTAATGTCCACTGTAAAACTTCTATGTCAAATTAGAGATATTGGAAGAATACTAATAGCAAAAGTTTGGATCAAACTCTAATTTTTTTAAATCGATATCTAAATTAATTAATTTAGATTTGACATATCCAATAAAATAGTTAAACTATAAATCTATGGTCTTTGATTAAAAGTAAGATTGTTTTACTATTTGAATAAATCGTTTTTATAATACTCTATTTCTATTGTAAGAAATTCAAGAATTGTCCCATCATTAATAAGAGGAAGTTGTAATCAAAGACTTTTATCTTAAATTTAGTATTAAAAAAAGAAGAAAAGGAAATGATCAAAACTTGAGATCCAAGTTCTAACTAAGCTAAGTTTCATCTTTCCATTATCTTTCTTCCTTCACTTCTCTTCTCTTCTATTTCTAAAGTAAATTATAGATAAGAAAATCATCAAAGATTTTCAGTTTGAGTTTGACCTATTATACTTTCTTCATTCGGAAATGAATGTGACATTTTGATTTGCACAAACTTTAAGAAAATGAGTTAATTTAGTTCATTTTATACTTAATAATATAAATTTTTTAAGAAAATTTTAACTAATTAAGTAAAGAAGGAAATTCATTTTCTGGTAACTCAAAATGAAATTATGGACATTTAATTTCAGACTGAGAGAGTATTAGTTTTTCTTTTTTTCGGTCTCTTGATCTTTTTTACTATATTCTACCCCATTAATAAATTATACCCTCTATCTCGAATTGATATTTTTATTTTTATTTTGTATAGATTAAAATGATACATTCGATTTCAAACGAACTCTATTTTACTTACAATTAAAAAAGGAAAATGATCAAAATGAAGACCATATATTCTAGTTTTTTTCACTCTTCTTTATTTGGGAATATAATTATACACAACATGTTAGCAATATACAACTACATATATTGACATTATAATAGTACTAACTAGACTTGTCAATATGAGCCATCCCAACCCTAACACATGTAAGCCCACTCAGAAAGGGTTGGATAGGGCCTAGGCTCGGATCTAAATGGGATGAAGATATTAAATTTCATCCTAGCCCCCTAAAGTCCATGGACCCCATATATTTTTTTTAAAATATTTTAATTTATAATTTATAATTTATAATTTATGTGCAAATATACAATATATACTATACTATTATAAATAAAAATGAACTTAACGAAATATCAGTAATAAAATTGAGTTCATATATATTATTATAGAACTTTGTACAATGAGAGGATAAAAAAACAAATCGCTTGAAATGTATGTATAGATTTATCCCTTTTGATCACTCCAAAAGAAATTAGAATTATTCTAAATAAATTAAAACCTATGGAGTCCAAAGAATTATTAGAAAAGACTGGAAAAAAATATTAACGTATAGCCACTATGTAGTTATATCAATGTTTAAAAATTTCTAATATCAACCAAAATCACATATATAATATAGAATAAGGGGAAAAGAGAAATACTTGGATCCAAAAGGTATAGTACAATCATGGACTATTAACATAATATATTTTTTTTATTAAAAAAAAACCCATTAGGCTCATTGGGTCTGATGGATCAGTCATTGTCCATATAGACCAAGCCCACAAAGATCCGATTCTAAATGAATTATCAAAATAATAGTCCAATTCAATCTATATATATAAGGGATCTACATTCTTCCATGGCCAAAGCTCCCATTGACAGTCCTAGTATTGAGTTGTTTAGAGGAATTTGAGGATTAATTAATTAATTATATAAATGTTGGAGAAAGTTCCCATGAATCATCAATCACCGATCATCATCAACCTCATCCATTACTTCACATCTACTACATTTTTTAGATCTGTTTTAAGAATATTTTTGAGAATTAATTAATGCTGACAAAGCTTAGACAACTTACTGTATATATATACTCAGATCTACCCACCTCATTCAATGGACTTTCCCTTTCCATTACAATCACAACATGTATAAATCCACTGAAATTATCGACATTTGTCACCATGATTCAAGACAATAATGCTCTTCGATTTTTAATATGACTTAAATATTTTAATTAATTTATATACTCCTTTATCTAAATTTAAATTTTTTAAGAAGAAAAAAATGATTTAGATAGGAGCGATAAACATTTAATTTCATATGAGGTGAGTATTATGTTTTTTTTAATATAAATATTTGGATAAAATTTGACCTTATTAATTTATTTAAATTGATAGAGGATAAACTCAAACTATCAGAGTGTGCTTTTGAGTCGTTGGGGCGGTCTTTAAATATTCTACTATCACATATTTTATTGTAATTTTCTATTTTGTTAATAAAAAAAATTACATGTGTATCCCTTCATCTAAATCACTCCTCTTATAAAATTAAAGACTTTTAGCCTATTTGATATATCATCTTTAGGCCAAATTATAATTTGATATAAAAATATATATATTTTTATATATAAATTTAGATATTTATATTAGTTACTATGATCAATCATTTTGATCAAATCTATCATTCTTCTACAAGTCACATTATGGAACTGGTCATGTGACATATATGTTACCAATCAATCTAAAGAAGCAAAAATGTCAATTTTAATTTTTTCACTCAAAAACCAACCCCAATATTAAGAAACGAAAAGACAATAAAAGAAAAATCGGGTTACCTTGGAATTAAAAGACATACTAAGTTAGCCTAAACTACCCAAATTCAAATTATCAAATAATTTAAATTCAGTCACAATTCCAATTAGCCCTAAACTTGAAAGTAACAATTGATTTTTTTACCTTTTAAAATGGGTCACTTGACTAATTCTACCATATAACTTGTTGAAAAATGTTAGTTTGGAACAAAACAAATGATTATAATATGATGTGAGAACTAATGGCTAAATTTTTTTTTGCAATTAAACTATAGGTAGACCTATAGATGAGTTACCGAATGGACTAAAAAATCCTATAATTAACTACTATAGTTAAACTAAAATAAATAATAAGAATTGAAAAAAAAAAAAAATGGAAGTCAGATAGAACGAATAAAACTTAACCATGAGTAAATTCAAAGAGAGTGATACTGATAAGACTTAGGCTCGAGATTTTCTAGTATACTTTTATTTGACAAACTCTATTGCATCAATAAAAAACTTAACATGTATTCTAAAAGATCAAATATCTATAAAGTTTAGTTTATTTCTTTATAGTTGAATTAATAAAATATATGTATAGAAAAAATAAATGACACGTGTAAAATTTTTATCAATGTATCAAAGAGAAAATTGGTTAATTAAGTGTAAAATGAACTAAATCAATTGATTTTCTTAAAATTTGTACAAGTTAGAATAAGACATTCAATTCCGGATGAAAGAAATACATCGCATAAAAAATTACCATGTTTATATATTTTAGAAAAAGAAAGGAATGGTGGTGATGCAGGGATGTTCTGGGAATTGTAGTGAAATTTTGAGGGGTAATTTTGGAAATAACTACTACTCAGTTAGGTCAGAGATTAATCTATCTATATAAATGTGGGGAGACAAAATGTATTGCTAATTGCAGGTTAGGATAATTTTTAAATAGTCATTACTTCATTGGGCAGTTCCAGTGAGTAGGTGGAACCCTACAGCTGTGATTTTCGTACAGCATTGCAGGAGCTCGAAAACCTTTCACTTTTCAATTTTTTTTTTGGTATTATTATGCCAAGTGAAGGGAAAATGTGCTGAGAGTTTTATAAACAAATATATATATATATATATATATATATATATATATATTTATAGGGTAATGCTAGGGAGTACACAGTCAAATATTTAAAGGTTAAAATTAACCGTCGACAATTAATTTTATTTTTAAACAATAAAATCTTCAATAAAAAATTATTTTTTATATATTATATTATAAAATGATAAATTAAATCCGAGAGTTATTAGATCAAATTTCTTATTTTTTAAATAAAAAAATTGACTGTTAAAGATTTAATTGTACACTTTATAGCATTTTCGTGTGTGTATACATATATATATATATTTATTTATTTATAGATAGGTAGATAAAATTCATGTTTTCTATCCTAAGCCAATAGTATTTAATGAGTTATTAATTTTGTTTGATTAGAAAAATACTTATCTTTTTTGAAACTAAATATTTTATTTTTATTTGGATAGATATTCACCATTATTAATTGAGAAAAGGAATGGATATATGATACAAAATTATTGTCAAATTAAAGAAAATTTTACCAATGAATATTCTAATAGATACAAAAATGAGTAATTTTTGTTTGCAGACCTCATTTAAATAAAATTATCCACTGTACAAGAGGTCCTTAGTCCAATAAAATGTAAGTTGAAGGACATGCGAGAGAAGATAGGGTTAAAGGAAGACGACTTTTACGGGGTCCATTTGTTTGCTTATTCTTTAGGAAACTTTCATGTGAGTTCAATATAAAATCAAACATTTCATAAAATTAGAATAAAAGTCTATGCAGACAAAACACCGAGATTCTGGCCTGACTTTTTTCTCTGTTTTTTTGAAAAAAAATAAAATAATAAAGCAAATGTCACGTTAAACGCCTAATACTTCTCATCATGCCTTAGCCGCCCAAATCGACCCGATTCATATCCTTTTACATATTTACCCATCTACTATGTATTAAAACAATAATTTATTCGAAGAAAATTTTTATTCTAAATTATTTGTCTTTTTAGAAATGAAAATGTTTAATGTTTCATTTTTGTTTTTCCTATGTTCATCACCAAATTTTTTTCTTTTTTAGTTTAAAGAGATAGTTTTTTCCTTTTTTTAACCTTTTCAGTCAAAAATTAAAATTTTCTATTTTTATTTTGAATTTTCATGACTAGAGATTAATTTTTATGAAATAAAAATATTTGAATTAAAATGACACTTTGATTAGGGGAAAGTTCCAAAGATGAAAAAGTCCCTTAATCCGTCAGGATGTAAATCGAGAGATCTGCGGGAAATGATAGAGGTCAGAGGGAGGGAATGTTTACGGAATTGGCACATCTAGGATGATCTAAAATGACACTAACTAACGACATCTTTAATGTAAGAGTTTTGCTTTCCACTAACTCTTGAATATTATGTACGAAAATATTAATTTATTTAAAGATTTTTATTTGTTACTTTATCTTGTTCATAACTGATTATTTATTTATTAATTTCAAATTTAAAAATTATCGAAATAATAATAATAAACTTAATATTTATAAAATGAATAAATAATTAATAGAATAAAATTTCCCCTCAATTTTAGAATTGAGTTTTCCTATTTTTATCTTGGATGTTTGGAATTAAAAATCCAATTTACTTAAATAAATACATTTTTGAATTAAAAATCTACTAATAACAGCCTCAATTTAATAAAATTGTGTTTCGCTATCTTTTTAATGATAGGGATTTTTACGTAATTTAATTTAATATATTTGCATCCTACAAACTTATGTGATATCACTATTATTCACATTTATTATAAGTATAATTTAATAACTTAAATGAAGTTAAAAACAATCGCTTTAATCTTTGAAGTAAAAAGTGACATTTTACCTTATCTATTGCATTGATGCTTTGATTTACTTCCCATTAGTTTCTAATTCTATCTATCCCCAATGGAAATCCATTTAGAGAATTTTGATTTAATTCAATAATAGTTTTAATTCTATCTTCACTCCTCCCCTTCACACACACACATCCCCACCAAAATCATTATATTTGTCAATATGTATTGAGATCTTATTTGACGGACCAAAATAGTTTTGGTCATTATGTTTTTAATGGAAACAAAAGCTTAATATTTTAAGACTTACAAATAACATAAATGTTTGCACTAAAAAAATACCAATTAAATGTAATTTACCCTAACAATAAGGTACACAGATATGACAAGAAAGGTAATTTCAAGTTATATTAGCTTATATTTTGAACCATTCTTTGAATTGACAGGCCAGACCTCCCCTCTAAGAGTTGTACACGAGACTTTCATCTCGTGCAACTCAAGAAAAATATGCTTGGATATTTTTGTATTTCTTCTACTGTCATCTTTTATGTCATTCAATAAAATAATATACATTATTTGATTTAGATAGAGTACCATTAGGATTTAGTATATCTTTTTTATGATTTTATTAATAAAATATATTTGTAAAAACTTATGTATACACAAGAAGGATTAGAAGATTCGTAATCCAAAAATTAACCCTACATATGCTAAAAGAATATGTAATTAGATTTTTGAATTTCCTACTTTGAATATACACACACACATATATATATTTATAAATGTTAATATGTACTTGACCGTGCACACTAATGAGTGCAGTAGTTAGTCAATTAACGGTCAAACTTAACGGTTTCTATCTTTTTTTTTTTTTTTAACAATTAATTAAAATTTAATCAAGTATCCCTAGGGTTTAATTTATCCTTTT
>JAOXNR010000031.1:11311674-11337935 GCA_028571225.1 Parsonsia alboflavescens | reverse complement strand
GGGGCAGAATAGAAAGAAGTTTATTCAGAAATTTACATGTATACAAGTGACTCATGATGGGACAAAACAAGTTCACAGGTCTATGCTGTACAATCCAACCGCATGAATTCATGCTTCAGTAGAAAGACTTGGTAAAAATATGTTACTTCAGCCTAATGATAGAAAAAAAAGAACTCAACATATCTTGAAATAGCACTAAACATGTGTATCAAGAGTAAAAATAGAATCATTCTCAATAAAACAAAGAATAGATTCACACAGGATAACTCTGCAGGTGATCAAAATCCCATAACCCCATTTAAAAATAATCACAATCACCTTGTCCTCAGGCTCCTCTTCCTTCTTCTCTTCTACCTCAGTCACTGGAGAATCCTTATTTTCAGCTGCTTCAGGGCTAGATTGCTTCTCACCTTCAACATTCTTCTCACCTTCAGCCACAGGTTCTTCAATCTCGCTGGAACTTCAATAGATTATGTTTAAGACAAAATAAGATTTCAACTAAAAGTTGTATTTTCTTAAACTATTCAGAGAGTTTCCAATGGATGGACCAAGGATCACTTACGGAGCAATCTCATCAGTGGTGGCACCCCAATTTCCTCGACCAGAACCATCACGTTTAAATTCATTGCTACACACAAGTCAAAAAAATATGATTGAAGCAAAGTAATCATGTCTGGCAGAATTAACAAAGTCAGTGCTAACAAGCATAAAAGCAAGAACTTTCAAGGGAAGCAATAAACAGACCACCATTTTAGCACTTACCCACGTCCAGTCCCACTGCGACGATCAAACACTCTCCGAGGAGTGCGATCCCCTTCAGCATCTTCTCCATTACTGAAGCCACCACGACGGCGGAAACCACCTCCACCACGATACGGACGCCTTTCACCAGATCTTCCAGCTTCTCCATCATCTGGGGCCCTATATCCTTCAGAATATCCATTGTTGCTGGAGATTGGAGTTTCATTATCAGTAAAATCTCTAGGAAACCCACGACCTCTTCCACGACCACGTCCACGGAAATCACCACGTCCACGAAAATCGCCACGTCCACCACGCTGACCTTCGTTCCTCAACTCTCTCACTATTTGCAACAAATGCATACAGGAGAATGAAAACAAGGTCAAAATAAAAGAACTTCATTGAGAAAGTAATTAAGATTAGAAACACACAATCGTTAGGTAGCTTAAGACTCAAAAGAGTTGACCATTAGGTTCCTAGCAGCTACATACAAGCTGAAGCAGGAGAGAATTTTTTTCCAGTTTTTCTTGCTCACACTGTTTTCTCTTTTTCATTATACAATTAAGTTTATTATGGCTCACTGCTGATACTGATTAAGCGAGGCTTAGAAATGCAAAAGCTGTCAAAGAATTAATTCTTGAGAATAAAAAATGTAAAGAGAATCAACACAAAATAAAAATATAATATTTTGACATATAATGCATCCCAACTAAGAGGCATTAAATGCAAACACACTCTTAGGAACAGTAAAGACGGTATTCAATGTCCATTAGGAAACTGGTTTACAGTAGCCAACACAATACATCCACAACAGTCCCATTTCGTGGATAAAGAAAAGTAAAGACACTCACATTGAGTTGAACTCTTTTAGAACTTCACCAGCTTTTAGTCTCCAATGATAAACACAGAAACACAAGACCTACGCTAACAACAAAACATATAACATTTGCTCCATCGATACTACTGCATGAATGTTAAAGAACACAGAACATAAGGCTAAGACGAGCGAAGAGAAAATACACCAATGTACTTCTCCTCAACGCAGAAAAACCAATCTAAAATATAATATTCACATCAGCTAAATAAACACGCAAAAATCAAAAAACAAAAACAATCTTAGCAGATGCAAAAGTGAAATTACCAGCCTGAGCTGGAGGAGGGGGCTTGGAAGGAAGCTTAGCCTGAGCAGGATTCTTGGCCGCCTGAGCAGAAACCGGTCCTTTCTTAGCAACGGCAGGCAGAGCCTTCTGCTGAGCAGCAGCAATGAACTGGCTTGGGTCCTCAGTATCGTCATCACCCAAAAGATCAAATGGGTTCAAAGTGGCCATTTTCTCCTTCTAGATTCCCGCTATAAAAATAGCTTTATCAGAGTATATCACGAAGCTCAGAGGCTTCAGAAGAATCTTTGCAAGATTACTTGATTCTAATTCTGAAAATCCATACAAATAAACTAGATCCGACAATCGAATAATCGAAAGATAAAAAAACACCTTGCACTGCGAGTAAGGTGTGTGAAGAGAGGGGTGGGGGCTTTAGAAAACCCTAAGCCAAAGCGGCTGAATTTTGAGGAAAATGGACTTGCGCTAATCTTAAAAACCCTAGAAGCGTAGGAAGAAAAAGATAAGGTGAGGTACGGTGTGTTGTAGCTAACCGTATGACTTATAAAACTGGGCTTTCTCTTAATGCAAACGTAATATGGGCTTTTAAGCTATTCTCAAGCAAAAAAATGGGCTTTTAAATATACTTGCTATATTAAATGAGCATTTTATAGGGTCAAGAAAATGGGCTTTTCAATTATAAGAAAATGGGTTAATTTATTGGAATTACGATTGAATTTCCATAGAACTAACACCGATGAATGACATGCAACACAGGAACAGTTGCATCGAGCCAAAGCGCCGCGACAATTGAGTTTCTCTTATAAAGGTAAGAACTATAGCTAAAGATTTCGATCACTATGAACATGAAAAATGGATACATTTTTTCCCTTTGTCATTTACAAAAATGTCATTTTATGTAATTGTTGAATTTTTTTTTATTAACGAGGGCTATCCGATCAAGTTTGTGCATAGTTAAATTTATAATTTACCTTATTCAGTTTTCACCTCTCAATTATTAAGTCACACCAACTTTTGGATGCGATAATCGTCAACGTGTATATTTGTTATACCTTGTTCATACAAAATTAAATATCTATGACTAAGATCACTAGTTTAAGTCATTAAAGCGATAAATGTCATTGATATGAGACTTATCCCATATTCACTAAATAAGATCTTATCATATTAGTTAAGTTAAATTAACTCAAATGCTGAATTGAAAAATTCACACATTAACCCAAAATAAAAAAAAATGAGATACATTAGATGAAAGAAGTATAATTTATGAATAATTCAATCACACTTTAAGAATGGAAAATATTATGAATATGATGGATAAAGGCAGTTAATTAAATACATTTTGTCAACTTAAACCAATAACCCCATTTCAAGTTCAAAAGTTAGGGTGTAAGAGACTAATTATTTACTCCCTCCATTACTAGATATCAGTCACCGGTCATCATTTTACGAAAATTAAAGTAACCCTTTTTTTTTAAACTAAAATGTTCTCTTATCACCCTTTCAAAAATTTGAACACCATTTTACTAAACATCATCGGAGGGGTAATATACAAAAAATACAATCAAATACCTAATTAACTGACAACAATGATTTATAATCAGTGATAAGGAAAAGCTAATTAAAATAACTTATATTTAATGACTGAGGGATCATAAAAAAAAAAGAAATTAATTGTTAATTTGCACTTGTATGTAACCTTGTGGTTATGGAGTTTTGCTGAAATACTTGTGTTTCATAATATATATTACAAGTAGAGATAGTCTGGGAGGAAAGCAAGAAAGAAGAAAAATAAAAGGACTGAAGAATTCCGAGTCAACAAAGAAAACTAAAGATTGATTAATTTGTGCGATATATGGAAGCCAGAGGAAAAAAAATTCTGTTAATTAGGTAAGTTTTTACCAAACATTTGAAGCTTAGATTCATTCTTTCAATTCAATAGTACTTGTCAATTAATGCCTCCCAATACTGAAAACATTTTCTTTTGCTTCCTCCGACTAATCTTAACGAGGAATCTTGAAAACTTAATGAAGACATTTCTGCCCAACTTACTTTTTTGATTGTTTTTTTTCAAGCGTATGAAAGCACCATCAATAATAAAGAAGCTTACTTTTTTTAACGGTTTCCGAATCAATTTGCACGTATCTAGACATTCCATCTATCCAGGAAGGTGTTGGTGGAATTACAGCTGGAGACTTATAATCTGCGCATTGACTACTTTGCTCACTAGGATGTCTTTAGAGAGACTTTTTTTTATTTACTTAATTAAGCTTATCATTTTTTATACCACCGATAATAAATATAAGCGTATATGTTTATAGATATATTTTTATTAATAAAATTTTTAAAAAATTTATTAAACCTTAAAAGTATTTTATTTAAATCGGATAATATATATTACACCATACACCACGATTATTACGTTGATCACATTTTCTACCATGACAACTTGGTAATTAATGACAAATCAGATATTAAACTTAATTTATGTATTGAAAACTTTAATTTGATATATTACATGAGTTAAGAGGCTTAATAACGACAGAGAAATCTCATCCTAAGCTCAATACCTCGATTCATCAGAAACCAAGCAGACAAATCCACACCTAAGTCATAAGGACCAGACCGAACCGAACAAACATATCCGCAACTCATGGTCATTCAGAACCAAGGTTTGCCTGCTGCATCAGGTAATATATATATTATAGGGTTTTAGTCTTGGGAAGTTGATTTTCATGAGCCTGAGTCCTTACGTGGTGGGTTCAGCTATAAGCAGAATAGTGAAATGCCTGTATAAATTTGATCCGAATACCACATGTAAACAAAAAAAAAAAAAAAAAGACATGAATTTGTCATCCGAAAATTTTAAAAAATTCGTTAATTTCTCTAATTTTTGAGACCTAAAATGACATTCGTAAATATTGCACCAACTACTTTAGGAGATTTGAACTTGAAATTAGAGGAACAAATCAACTACAGAAATCTGAGAAGAAGAAGAAGAAAAAAAGTTTCAACCAATCAATTACAGTTAGATTGTCTATTTTCTTGTTTATGAGCATTAAATATATCAGTTGTAAATTTCAGATATATAATAATAAATCTAAATTTATGTGGATAAAGGGAAAATTAGGTAGCGGGAATTCTTTTGTTCACATTGCGCATCACAACTGGTCCTCAGGAAGGGGCCGCATCTCATGTTTAGTACCTGTGTTATTTATTCATTATTATACTAATAAAATATTAATAAAAATTTATTGTTACTCTTAATTATTAACTTTCAATATATTTTATATATTAAAATTTAAAAAGATAAAATAAACCTTAGAAGATATTGATCTTTTAAATATCACGTATTAAATTTTTATTGATGTAATCGTGAGTTGCACGTAATTGTATATCAAAAGATCCTGCACAGAGGAAGGACCGATCATATTCTAGTTTTGAGAACATTGCCATGTAGAATTGTCAATTTTTAGCTGGCACTACATTGACCAGCATCCCGCTCTCTGATGTCTAATTCTCGAAATAAATTTGAAGGGAAATTTCAATTAACAATTAAAGCGATGTCCACTACTAGAAATTGACGGATATATATGTTTATATATAATAACAAAAAATAAAAAATGTTAATAGTCCTTTGACAAAAAAAGATAATGAATTTATTCGTGACTAGTAAACGTTTAGATAAATAAAGTTTGACCTTTTAATCATATTGACTGAAAAGTGACTACCTTTCAATAAAAATTGTTTTTAAATTTCTCTTGCAAACCTTGTTACAATAATAATTAATAAATTTATCATTTAATTTTAAATTTTTATTGATAACCCATCAGAAAGCACTTCTTTTCTATTAAAAGATCCTTAAGAGAAAATAAATATTTTTCCTTACGGAAATAAATGTTTCATATTTCATTTTTATTTATTCAAAATTGAATATTCTATTTCTTAAATTAATAAAAAAATTGATAATATAATAAGTTCATCAACTATATTAAAATAAATATATGTTTAAATGAAACATTCAATTTGGGACGTGAGAATATTATACATACCCTGATTGAACTATTGGCAGCTGTGGGTGACGTGGGGCAGTGGTTCAAATCTTCATGCAGCGTCAATCGCTGTTTCCTTTCAGTTTCCAAAGTCGGGGTCAAATAAAGCATTTTACTACAGGTTTATTCTTGATTTCATCAGCAGCTAGTAGCCAACTATACGACGTCGGAACAATATAATATCATTAATTAAGTTGATTTCATTGAATACTTTCCTTAACCGTCATTTTATGTTTTCTTAAATACATATATTAAGTTAAAAATATCCCTTTCTTCTTCCTATTAATTATAATTTTATTTCTTTATAATAAATAAAAAATAATATTAATAGAGGATAAGAATGGAAGCATCATGATTATACCCTTTTTTTCCTTTTTTATTTTTTTAACGGTGTCCGATGATTATACCTTAATAATAATAATACAATGACTTATATGATAGGATAAGAAAAATGTTTGAAACAGTTTATATTGTAAGCCGGGAGTAGTACTTAATTTGAGCTTTCATGTATTCTTGGAGTTGAAATTCCTGATTTTTTGTTTCCTTCCAATTTCTCTTGGTTTTCAAAGTCGGGTCCAAACTTCCAATTCTAACCATGAAAAATGCGGGTACTTTTGATCAGTTCATATTTCTTGATTTCATTGTACAGAGATAATCACTACCGGAAAAAGTTCCATAGACGACTGTATTTTTTTATGGTTCTTGAACTGTCATGTGTGTGTATATATATATATATTGAAAATTTTAAAGACAAAATTAAAATTAAAATTAAAAAATAGAAAATTATTAAGGGAAAAAAATGCTGTTAGAGGTTCGGATGCGGAAATTTTCTCAAAAGTTTATACTCATAATCGCACTTCATTGTTTTTCAATTTTTGTACAAGAAGTCCATTTAGCATGAGTTTTCATCCTTCCCAATAATATCATGAGGATGGACTGGGCAAACAGCTAGACATCTGCAGATTCCCTCTCTCAAGCTTTAAGCTGAGGGAATTTGCTTTACTAATGTACAATCTTTTCACATTAGATTCTTGTTCATTTAACAACTTCACTAAACTCCTCTTCGCATTTGCCCTGAACGGACAATTCGAAGCCAAAAACCCATCCACCAAGTGAAGGTAAGCTTCCAAGTCATGGCAGCATGCCACGTCCGCATTCGGCTTCAGGTACGGTGACATCTTCGTGTCGACTCTCAGTTCAGTTCCCACGTGCGAGTACGCCCACGGCATCTTGTCGTCTATCACGTTCAGAACTCCTGCCGCTGCTCCTCCGGCTTCCCTCAGCTTCTTATCGAGGCTTTCGCTCACGAACATGCCCGGAACACGTGTGATCACGTCCTGGTTGTTCACCACTCGGAGAACCTTCACGTTGTTGTCGTTCAGAGTGTTTGAGAAACTCCGGTTACCCACTCGTGGGCCGCCGAAGGAAAAAACTGCAACCGGTGGAGCGTTGGGAGCACACGTGCTCAGTTCGTTTCCTACCAAGAGTGCTAGTGCTGCACCGAGGCTGTGCCCCGTCACGGTTATGCTCAGGGGCTCACCTTTGTATTGTTCGATGAGTCTCTGAACTTCGTTTACTACTGATTCCGCAAGGCTTGGCACGTGAGCTCCCCGGGTCTTGTAAAGACTCAAAAACCCGCATTCTACTTTGGGTTGTCCGTTTTTGGAATCGGATTGACCGGGCATTTCAACCAGGAGGTCTCTCATGTTTTCGGCCCATTCTAGGCAAGTGGCAGTTCCTCGTAAGGAGATCACAATGTCTCTCCTTCCCATCCTTTCGATCTCCTTTCGATCGTCGCAAACTGCTACGTAACCCATCCAGCTAGACCGTTGGGTCATCCAGCCAAGGTCCGGTGCCAAGTCATCGACCCACTTAGGCAACCCAATGGAAGATGTGGCGTAAAGGCTTTTGGTTACCTTGTACGACCTGTCCGGCAATGCCACGTGCCGGTGAGAGGGAGCTTGGTCTGCTGACATGGCGGGATCCGAGTGAAAACCATGATAAGCCGCCTGAACGAACTCGCCATATCTGACCAGTTCCCGCCTGAGATTCTCGTCGAGGGGATCAAGAAGACCGGCCCAGTCATTACGGCCGTGGTAGTCCTGCCACCGGCTGGCAAGACTGTTTCTCGGAGAATACTCTTGATAAGACTTAGATAAAAGTCTCTGAAGCCTATTCAAATGCCTGGGAGACATTTCCTCTGCGGCCTTCATTTCCGGCCATATTCTGTCCATGTTAAGCCCTTCCAAAAGGCCTCTTCCTTTTCTTTCTTTAATAACTGGCTCTGAGTCAGGTGGGCTTGGTTGAGATTCTTTCTGCAGTAGCTTTTCAAGATTAGACAAGTGTTTTCTCGTGAGTTCTGTGGATTCCAGTGGTTTCACAGTCAGTGATGCTTGAACCGGCTGGCGTTGTCTAGTTAATGGGTTTAGAGGGGAGCCACTGCACTTGAAACTGGCACGCCTAGCCTGAAAGAGGTGGAGATTATGTGCAGGAAGTGTTGATCCAATTTGCATCATTTTTTAAAAAACTGAGTTTTAATTTGGGTTTGTGAATCGTTAAACTCTTTAATGAAAGCCAAAGAAGAAGAAGAGAGGAGGAATTAGAAGAGGGGGAATTAAGTCAACGAGTAGCTGCGATTGAAACCAAGTGGGATAGAATGGATCAGCGGGGATATATATAGGGAGGAAGTTATGAGAAAGGGCTTGAATCTTGGAATATTTACATTTCCAACCATACTGAATTCCTGTGGTTCGACTGTAAATATGAGATAATAATGAGGACATTTATTGTGAAAAGTACAGGTAGAGGCTTTACAGAAAAGTCAGCTTACTCGGTTGATTTAGTATGTCAAAATAGATTGTCTCCTTCGAGTGTTCAATTCAATTGTCAAATGTGCCCTTTCTTGCGCACAAATAAAGTTTGACAAAAATTTTGAAATTTTTTTTCGACTTTTCTTCAGTAAGAAACCCATAACGATTTTGCCAAAAAGGTAAAAGTTTTAGGGTGGCAAGAATTATGACTTAGTACCAAGTTTTTAAAAAGTCACATCATTTAGTGTCATTTTAATTATCGACTTCATTAATATTAAATTAATAAAAAAAATGAATAATTCTCTTAATAACTATGGGCATATTTTGATTCGATTAATTTGGTGAAATAATTGTAAGAATAACATTATTATTTTTATAACTCGAACTTATAACAATTTTAATAATTAAACAAGTTTTACATAAGAAATCATTAAGATGTTTGAAGAAAATTCGTATCATTTAAATTAGAAATGGATTAAATCATATAATGTAAGTGATGAATAAGAATCTTTCAATTTGTATATGAAAAAAACTATTTTATGTTATCAAGCATTACTAACTCAGTGATAAGTAACAACATTGGGAATTGATAAGTCTTGAGTTCGAGACGTGCTGAGGGTAGGTGAGTGTCACTATTGATCCTCGATGGGAGAGGTTCAAGGAGGGATGGATGTTAAAAAAAAAAAAATTCTATTTTACGTTTAATGTAATAAAAAAATTGTCTTTCATTTTACTCTCATTTTCTATTAATCAATAAAATTGGAAATTAGTTGATTCAAATTTTTAGAAATATTGTTTTATTTTTTGTACACAGTGTGTAGGTCAATTTACACACACATCTCGACATTTCATTAATTCAAGAGAATGTTGATGAGATTTAAGCTCAAGATCTATTTTTTACGCGCTCGTCATTTCATTTATTGGATATCCCTAGGACTATAAATATTATTATTTCATTTACCAAGCAAAACAACTACTCCCCCTTTTTTTTTTGCCTTCTCTACAAATTAATAAAATTCTTGTGTAACTTCGACAAGACTAATTCAATTAAATTTATAGAATGTAAATTTTAACCAGTGAAAATCATCATTTTTATCGTTATTCTTGATAATAATAATAATCACCATTAATTAATTATTATACGAGTGAGGAGTAAATTACGTCAAATCATGTGCAGAGCTGCTGGGGATTTCTTAATGCCGTCGTACGAGGGTACAGCGTGTTTGTTGGTTTTTTTATTTGGATAAAATAATTTTATGTTTCATTTAGTTTGAATTTGAAGCAGACAAACAAGGCATTATTTTATTATTCACTGGTAAAGATTTTTCTCCCTTTTTATTTTATTCCATCCTTGAACTTTTTTTTTGAGTTTTTGGATTTGTAATAAAATAATCATAGCTGGAAGCTTTTGACTTTATTTATTTAATTTTTGTTTTCTTTTGACCTTTTTTTTATCAAAAAAATATAATACTAAAAATTCTCTCCAATATGCAATATTATAAAATTTTCAATACATTAATGCCCACTGCTATTGTATTTAGTATCCACTTAATTAAATATTTTTAAAATACTTAATCTGACAAATGGTATCCATTTAATATCAAATCATTAATCTGATCCAAGAAAATAATCCAAATAAATCTTTATTTTCATTTTATTATTAACATAACTTCAAACCTTAAAATTTAGAAAATATATCCCATCATATATATCATTAATCTTCCTACAAAAAAACCATTTTTTTACAATCTTATAATAAATTATGTGATTAATTAGTTTGATCATGTTAAAATTTTCATATACGGAATTCTAAAATTCAATTCTAAACATATTACAAAAATGAATTTTGTGTTATTGGTATGAACGAATAAGATAGAAATAGGGTTTTAAATTTATTATTTAGGAATACGAATGATTCATTATGATTTAGACAAAAAAAAAAAAAAAAAAATTTGTCCAACCTTATTAATTTAGTGGTAAACAGTAATACTTGAAATCTGAAGATCTCGAATTTGATATATGACGACACAAGGGAAGGTGAGATGTCACTAGGAATACAAGAAAAATATGGGTGTAAAAAAAAACATAATAAAAGAAATCAGCCAATAACGAAATTTGCTTTCTAAAATACTCAATTTTTTTTTTCTAATTTAAGAAAATAATCAACCGATTTAAAGATTAATCGTTAGAAACTGAACAGGGAATGCATAGATTCGTTCCACACCCCAACATCATTATACCTATACCAGACAGGGTTTGACACCAAATAAGTCTCATGTAATAAGCCTTTTACCCAAAAAGAACCAAAAAAAAAAGAAAAAACAAGGCAAGCATATATAAATTTGAACTCTATATTTACATTGCAGGGATATTTCTCCTTTTTGGAGCAAAAAAGTTGAGGCAAGCTGGAGTTTGATAGAGTAAAAGGTTGAATCTTGAATAATCAAAAGTCAATGGAGAGAAAATCCAAGTCAAATAGTTTTGCTGATGAGAAAGTATTAAGTCGATAATTTGCTGCGTAAAAAGCTTTTTTTCAATTTTCTGCATGGATTTCATTCACTCATGACTGCTGCATTCAGTCCCAAAAATTCTTGAAAAATATATCGATCGATATTAGAAGTAAATTTTTATAAAGTCGATATTAGAAATGGTCTTAAATTTGGATTCTATATTTGTTAGTTTTTTTTCAAAATTAATATTTATAATATTAATTTGCCTAATATTTGGTTTACATTTGATCCTTCTCAACATTACTTTTCGATCAGTCAAAATTAATTCCATACATTTGCCGGTCTAAAACAATATTGCTCAGCTGAGAAGATATAAGGCTTGCGTGTTTCAAATTGAACTTGGTCAAGCTGTTGCAAAGGGTTATGATTTTATGGCTACAAGAGATTCAACAATAATGAAGTTCAAAGTAATGGAACTGAAAATAGAAATATTCTGAAATTTGACACTAAATTTTTATAATAAAAAAAAAATGTTCCTATTTTTATCTATAGTCACTTGAGATTAAATGTTTTAATTTTTAAATTAGTTGACATATTAATAAAAAATTCATATTGCACGTGAGAAATTAATTATGTCAAATTACTATTTTTTAAAAAATTTATATAAAAAAAAATTTTGACATTCAATGAGGAGTAATAATATGTAAGCTTTTAGTCTAGACAAACTTTCACAATTATCACATTTGATTCAATTTTTTTATTTTATTATTATTATATAAATAAAAAAAAGGCTCTGAGCATCCTGTTTTTAGTTAGGAATTACTCTTTTCATCTCTAATTATAAATAATTTATAATCATTTCGTACTATATAATTAATAATGACTTATAATAAGAGAAGGTCAAATATGGAGAAAATAGAAGAAACTATGAGTGGTCGGAGGTACTGCAATATTTATGACCATTTCCTCCCCTGGCTATATGTTGAAGGAGTCGGTAGAAATGGGAAAGGAAAGAAAAACCGACATGCATCATTCATATTGAATTGAAAATGGATGAAAATAAAATAAAAACTAAACTGTTTAATGTTTTTAGATTTATGGTACAATTCAGTCTTCAAATTTTATCTTTTTAAAAGCTTTGGTTCTTAATTTTTTTTTTTTTTTTAACCTTCATCATCCATAATTAATTTACGGTTGAATATTTTGATCATTTTGATTAGATTCTTAAAAAAATCACATAATTTTGAAATCAACTTTAAGGATGATAAAGGTAAAAATAAAAAATAAAAAAATTAAGGATCAAATTTTTCAAAAGGATCAAGTTTGAGAATTGAAATGTACAATAATACAATTTTTTTTTAATAAAATACTTAATTACATTCATACATAAATAATATATATTATATAATTTTTTCCACTAACTTGCATTATAAATTTCTCTTTTCCCTCATCGTCATGTGCGCGACCATTGAAGTTGTCATTTCATTATACTTTGTAGTTGGTGATGCAAGTACGTTCTCATGCAAAGGCAGTCAATTTACCTCGACATAGAAAATAATAAATAAACAAGAATGCGAAAGAAGTCAAGCACACCCTAAATCTATCTTATAACAAATAATCTTAGTATTCGGTGTGGCATAAAAAATTATCTTATTTTAAATTAATGAAAATTTTACAAATAAATGATTAATTATTATTATTATGACATTTAAAAGTGAATTCAAATTCTTTTCATTAAATTTTATTAACTTAACAAACAGTAATAATATAATATAATTCAAAACAAAATTAAATAATTTGTTATATGAGATGACTACATACTTATTCAAATTTCGATTAATTTGAAAATATAATTTAGTACCGTAATATATTTTGTAGGTAGACAGTAACATCATGTTTAATTCTTATTTTATTAAAAAAAAAAAAGGTTCTGAGTTTTCCCCAGTAATTTAGTAATTTAAATTAAAAACTGTCAATGGGGGAAAAAGTTAACAAAACAACATGTAGAAAACGGGTAAAATGACTTTTGGTCTTTACGTAACAGCGCAATGACGTAATGAACGCATTTAAAACAAAGTAATTAAAAAAATTCTCTAATTAAAAGAAGAGGACCTTTTGGTCTTTTGACACAATTTTGAAAAATTAGAAGGCACCTAGAAATTATTAACTACTGAATACTACTGATTGACAACAAAACGCGGCCAGCACTCTGTTGCTAAATTAATATGTACCGAGTAACCGTAGCTTTCTTGTGGACCCCAAATATACCGCCGAATAAAAATATATATATATATAAAATAAAATAATAGTAGTAATTTTCTTTTTTTTTTTTCCGCATTAATATAGTTGTCCCGATATCGAACCATTTATGGCAATATCTTTGATTATGGCACATTCTGGGAGGTTATCTTTTTGTCCTTTTGCTGCTGAAATTGGATTTGAAAAATGATCCCTTTTTTTTTCACGTGGTTTGGAAAAATTTTAAATTTTATTTCCTGTATGGATGAGTATTGAGGAAACTTTACTCTTTAGTGTTAATTAATTGCTTCATTTGGTAACGTCAGCATTCACCGGCCACATGGAGATTACAGATCCCCAGTTGAACATCTTACTTCATCCACGCTTAGACCATGTGATAAAAAATTTAGGAGTTTAAAACAATGGATCTTCGTTGGACATTAAATTACTCTTAAAATTCCTCTCCGCGTTTAATTTAGTGCTTTTAGTCATTTAATCTCATGTTTAGGTCAAATTATAATACAATCACATAAGTTTTTTTTTTAAAATCGTGATAGTTTCTTAACATATTATGAGTAGCTATTATGGTCCCTAAATATATTATGAGCAATCATTTTTATCTCAACTATCATTTTTTCTAGCAAAACGCTCATTGAAATTGATCATTTTACCGACACAAGATAATTTTTTAGTGATAAAATTGTCAATTTATTCCTTGCTATTCAAAATCTAACCAACCCCAAGGGTTGTAAATGACTTTTGGTTTATTTGGAGTTGTTAATACAAATGCCTCTAAAATTTTTTTTTATTTTTTATTTTTTATATAAATGGATTGGTTAAATTTTGAGCAACAAGGAATATGATATCGATAATTCTGCCTCTCAAAATATTATCCTGTGTTGATAAATAACTAGTTACGACTAGTCTTTTGATGAAAATTAGTAGTTGAAATCATAACAGCCACCCATAAAATGTTGATGGACCATAACAGTAGTAAAAAAAAAACCTTGAGGAATCAAATGGTTAAAACACTTTAATTCATATCACAATGAAAATCTCATTACTCCATCCGTCACGAAATATAAGTTATTGTTATAGTTAGTAGATATGCTTTGGACTCAATTCAGGAAGTTGCTGTTGAGATTCGAACTCTAGATCTTTGGGTTTCGAGCATGCCACTCTACTGGGCTGTCCTTGAGGGAATGATATTGTTAGTTTAATTAGAATCATAAGTATGAGTATTTTAAGGAAAAAAATATATTATTTTAATTTTTACAAAATGATAACCGGTAACTTATAAATAGTAATGGAAGAAGTAGCCACTAAAATGAATTTTCATCAAATCTTACTAATCTAGTAATAAAACAGTAGCATTTAAATTGAAAAGTTTGAAACACGAGGTAGTAAGTTAAAAACTATTCATGACCCTTGCGGGTGGGAGATATCTACATAGGAAGGATTAGGAGAAATCTATTCTTTTAGTGAAACACGCAATATAAACAATAGGAAGTGACTTACGCAAATGAGCATATTACTTACCCTAGAATTAAATGTGAATCCATAACTGTTTTTTATTTTTTATTTTTATGAAACATTGCCTTCTCGGGGATTTGATAAATCCCTACTCATTTATTAAAAAAGAAAATAAAATACTACAATAGAGGGGACATATGGGGAAAAAAAATTTAGTATACCTCTATTTAATTTGAACAAAAATGTCACCGAAGAAAAAAAAATTGATCATTTATTTTGAATATTTAACCTATGAATCAAATTCAATATAAAAGAACAATTTTCTCTTATGAGCCTTTAAAATAAGCGGGGGACAAAAAACACTCTCATGGACTTAATTTGGTAATGAGCATTGGATTTAAGTTTCACATTTTTTAAGCAAAAGATAGTGGTGTTATGGTCCTCTCCCTTGCTGAAGAAATAGACATGTTTTTTCCCTTTGATCTTTCATTGTGCTTTGGGTTGATTAAAGTAATTGGATTCTGCCCCGCGCATGCTTTGCGGCTCACTTTGGCTTATGATGGAAGCCGTAATGCGCCAATAACTTTTAAGCAGATGGTGGAGGAGAAGCATCACCCTAAGTTGCTGACTTCCATGGTGGAGAAGGTCCTATTGGGTCCCTATATATATATATTATTAATAAAATCTTAAAAAAATATATAAACTTTAGAGTACTTTATATAAATTGAATAATATATATTATTTTATTTGATAATATAGAAAATTATGTAGAAAACGGACTAAAATATCTTTGACTATTAGTATCCTTTATCGACTCATCCCTAACGTCTAATAAGAAAAGTATGATAGATGCCACCAAAATTAAAATTACCTCATATTCATCCTTTCTAACCGCTAAGTTATATCTTGAAAGACAATTTTTCTTTTTTTAACCTTTGATTAGCATCGAGGGGTTTGGTCTACGGGTTCAGAGGTTTGATCTTTCTACTTAGTGTGTCGATTTATATCAGTTTGGATCTTAACTCCTAGTAGAATAATTGAGGTGTGTGGATCACAAAATTAAATTTCAATGGAGTCAAACTTGCACTTATCATGGAGTAACGGATTCTTTAAGAAAACTGAAAGAGGATAAAGATGCTGCCGCGTCCTGCGTTTTCCATGTAAACTAACTACCTTAGCAACTGAGCTGCCGCGTCTGTGGTGTGCGTTGGCAGGGAGAAAGGGATCGGAGGGGTAGGTGTGGTTCCGTCCTCGAACAGCAAGGCCTGGCCCTCGGCACATTAAAATACTTCGAAATGAGTCCCATCCCGCATGTGATAGTGAGTGTGCTTTATTTTTGTACATTTTCTCCCGACAGTTTGATTCAATCTCTTTGGATTTGTTTAACTAATTAGTCTTAAAGTCTCCATATATTACCATCTTAATAGTAAACAGTAATATTTGGGATCGAAAGGATACGAGTAACCTACACAAAATTTAGTATAGATTAAAATTAATTAAGATTCTATTGTGGTGTAGGATTTATTATTATTATGGTAGAATTGAAGTGATTATAATTTATAATTATTTAGGACAAACCTGTGCTTAAGAATTACAAAAACCACAAATGTCATAGAGTTGAGAGTTGATCTTCCAGCAATCACTCTGAATTGGTCAAATCAAACTAACCCAATTTACCAGATATAGTTTAAAAAAGAAAACAAATGCATTATTAGAGTTTAAATAAACAACTCCTTTCATTATTCATCATAGATCGTTTGCAATCATTTTTCTTATCCCTTATGATAAGTTATTTTTGACAATTTTTATGGATATTTTACTTATTTTTTTAATATTGTCATTGTGTTTTTCCTTATCACAAAGCATTTATCTCCTTCCCCTCTCAGTTCTTTTTTAATAGGAACATTTCGAAGAAAAAAAATACATTAAAATTGATAAAATGACTGTAATAATTAGATATGTCGATAGTATTTGAGTACCCACCCAACATTTACTTTTCTAAAATTAATGTATCGTGATTTAGACAGACGGATGTTTATTTTTGAGGACACTTCAATTGGAAAATCTTCCATGATATAAATGTATTTACTTTGCTATTTTCAAAGGTTTTCCACAATGGTACTTTATACCACAGAAATTACTGAATCTGTGCACCGACCGGATTTTGTCAAAGTTGGACCGCGCGTGTTTTGTATGGTTGAAACCCTCCCCAAATTTAGTAGTTAAAAATTTAAAACGATTTCAAATTTTCCATAGGAAGTTCCGGACAATGTCCGAACACAGAAAACAGATGACTTGGATCCAATGCCTATCTGGCGAAAAAAAATTATATGATATAAATGTCGGAATAACACAATTTCGAATAAATAATTCTCTGACTTTTGTCAAGTGATTTATGCCTCAGACACGTATAATAGCATAAACTTTTATGGGTTGATCAAATGGTACTAAATGAGGTGATTAATTGTACATAAATACGGTACATTCCCTTGAGGAAGGAGGCATGGAGTAATTCTGAAATTATTATTTATTTTTTTTGGGAAAAATGCCGTGTGCAGAAATTAGTACTGATCCGATGAGAAGAAAAGGACGGTACAAGCAGCAGCACGCAAAACGCAGGCCTAAGTTGAGTGCCTTACATGAGTAGCATCTGACTTTATTCTCAATTATTATTGAATTATAATGGGAAAAGTTGCACGCTTTTTGGATGGAAGGGGAACGCTTTCCACATCCCAACTTTATGACAGAATGACGACTTTCGTAAAGTGGATATATATGGTTTTGAAAAGGAATATATAAATAAATTACCACCCAAAGACTACAAATTCCTTTTCTTTCTCTATCCAATACAATATATTTATTATTTTCTCCGTCCATCCTTAATTTAAAATTGTTGATCTAGTTTTTCTGATTCGATTAGATTGATTTTTCTTAGATTTGTTTTGTTTTCCAACCTTAAAAATAACATCTTCAATGATGAGGATTTTGCTTGATAAAACTTGATTAAGTTCTTTTTAGATCCATCGTCTCACTAATTAGGTTGATGTTAATCTTTCTAAGAAATCGGAGAGCATATTCTTGGATTGCCCTTGAAGTTTCATTTTTTGAGAAACTATTTCGTCAGGTTGTTATTAACTCAATCTTAGTACTTTTTAATGAGTCTTTATAATGTCACTTTATAGTTTTTTTAATAAATTTGATTTTGATTAGGTCTTTAGAGCTCAAGTCTTGTCTCATGGATAGTATTTCTAGATTTTGTTATTAACAAAGAGATCCTCTTTCTCGAAAAATAAAAATAAATATTAAATTAACATTCTAATTTCTTAAATTAAAACAAATAATATCAAAAGATTACTTATTTTGGAAATGAATTAGAACATTTTATTTTTTTCAATCTAAAAGTGTCAAACTCATCAAAACTAGAATATGCAGGACAATTAAGTTGAACCTATGACCTACAATATGCAAACTACACCTCTAAACCATTCGACCACACCTTTAGGTGCAAATTAGTACAACATTAAACTAGAAAAACAAAATTAAAATACGCAAGTTTGAGAGGTAAGTACATCACTCTCAGCCTTACCTACTTCAAACACCCAAACTAAATCTAAAAAACTCTTATAGGAGAGTTTTTAAAATCATCGTGTGAAAAGTCTTATTTTCCCAAAACCAAGGTCCAAATGTACTCTGAAGGGTGAGGAGACCACCGACCCCAGACCAAAAAAACAAACCAACTCCAAGAAAACCTTTTTGAATAGCCTTTTTTTTTTTTTAAAATACTTAATATAATAATAATAATAACAAAAAACTTAAATTAGTAGTTTTCAACTTCTTCTCTCATTTTCCTCCCACTAATTAACTAACCAAACGCCATAAAGATTCAACCGATCCTTCAGTCTTTCTTCATTGCTCAACTCCTTTTCTTTTCCACAATCCAAACATATAGCCTTATACCCTCTTCGTCACTATTTACAAGTCATTTGGATTAACTTTTCTGATTCCTTACTAAATATTTTACTAATATGTTATCATATTATCCATGTGTCTCTTTTTTTTTAATCATCTGTAAGTTTGATTAAAATCATAAATAAAGACATTAAAAAAAAGACCTTAAAAATATTTTTATAAACTGATGGCTAGTAATTTATAAATAGTAATAGATTAATTTCAGACAGACGAAATGAACTGGAACCCATGCAATATGCAATCTTTCAAACAAGGTTTTAAAAATCGGATCGGATCGACCAGATGGACCAACCAAATCGGCAATCGATCCCCTCTCTGGTCCGATTGAATGGGAAAAATCGCTTTTGTATAAAACCGTTCTAAAACTTAAAAACCGTTGGGAACCGACCGATTCAACCTGTGAATAGATGAAAATGTCGGTTTACATGTGAATCGCCCGAGTTTGAGTAATTATAGTGTTGGGGCAAATTGAAAGAATTAAAAAGATAGAGAACTGAAATGAAAAAAAATGTCTTAAACTTTAAACCTAAGGAAATTGAGTAGCAAATTCAGACATCAATCCGTTCTTTCTCGAATCTCCACTTCTCTAGATCTCCTTTCTTTCTTCCCTCATCTTCAACAAAGAGTTCAAGTCCAGCGCAGAAGTGTGAAACAAGGTAATGCTATCTTTAATCTCTTATTGAATGAGTTGCTAGTCATCAGTTTTTGTTGCTTTCATTTTGCCTAGCTGTGATTCTGAATTCCAGTAGACCTCTCTTGGAGGCTAAAAATTCTCCTTCCCTGTAGAATGCATATCACCCTTGCAGTAGGTTGCCGATAGACAAGAATTATAAGTTTTGTATTTTTGTTCTCTGATTTCTTGGTCCATGTTTTCTTCTTTATAACATGAGATATTCTGTAAATGTTTGATTTTTTTTTTAAAAATCTTTTGATTCAACCACAGAACATAAAGAATGAAAAATGAAAAATATATAAAACTTTCAGATTTAAAGCTCGAAAACTTATAAGGTGAGTGGAATAATGGATTTTTAATCTTTTAATTCCAGTTTTGAATCTTTGAAGAGCTAACTGCGACATGCTCGACTTTGGCACCTGAAATTGTATTCTTTTTTTCTAGATTATAAACTTTGAATTGAATTGTGTAATTTGAATAAGTTTTGGGATTTGGTGTTCTAGTGAAGATGAAATCTTTTTCTTTTATGGAGGTGATCGATTTTGAATCTCTCTGTTTGGTTCGGAGTATGAGAGTTTCGAAAGATAGCATAGGCGAGCTGGTAAGATTGACGTGACGTTTGGTTAACTCCAACGGCAGGCGGAGGTTCGAAACCCATTGGACATTAAATTGCCACCCATTACGTCCTCTCCGTCTGTCCTCTACCAGTTCGTGCACATCCCTGATTTACACCCTACTGGCACGAGGGGCCTTGTCGTGACTAGTGGGAGAATCCAAAGCCTAGTGGATTTGATGAAGGAGTTTTGGGTAGGAAGTGTAATTTTACCCTTTCTCTCTGGAATTATTTTCAAGTTATGTTTTGCAAATTTCCTGGACCTTTGGCTACTTAGCTGCTGTTTATTTTTAAGATTAAATAGAATAATTTTGTAGTTCTGGGAATTACAGTTTGAGTAATTTGGTCAATTATGGGTTAAGACAGAAGGATTGGTTTGTTTTCTGCAAGTTTAGTTACTGCCTACCTGGGAATGCATCGAACCATTGTTTATGCTCAATTTCTAAGATTGATTGAAACCTAAAAAATTAAAAGAATGCATATTTGAAAAAAGAATATTCTATTTTTAAAATTAAAAGAATGCATATTTGGCTTTTTTAGTTTGCAAGTTTTTGATTTTAGTCTAATTCTTGATGTTAATAAAAAATGGAAGTTCAATTTATGAATTCTTTATACGTTTATAGGTTTTTATTATAAGTTAATAAATATATATACTATTAATTTGAAATAAATTATATTATTTATATATATTTTAGCTTATAAAATCAATAATTTTGAATTTTAAAATTAATCGGTTCAATTTCGATTAAATCCCGATTAAACTAATGAATCGTAAATCACTAGCTTTTCCAATTCAATGACCGATTCGATTTTTAAAACATTGCTTTCAAATAGAGAATCATATCGAGTCCTCAACCCCCG
This sequence comes from Parsonsia alboflavescens, assembly GCA_028571225.1. Taxonomy (NCBI): domain Eukaryota; kingdom Viridiplantae; phylum Streptophyta; class Magnoliopsida; order Gentianales; family Apocynaceae; genus Parsonsia; species Parsonsia alboflavescens. The sequence continues at coordinate 11,316,937 of JAOXNR010000031.1, read as the reverse complement.
CTCTCCCACCTAATTGGAAGTTACCAATGTCATATTCGAAGTTGGTTGGTACACCAGAACCAAGAATTAATTCCGACTTTAATTAAATTCATCGAAATTAATTTTAGTTTTCTTTTTTGTCTTATAAGCAAAAGTGAAGTCCCAGAATATTGTTTTCTCGTATACCGAAAGGATATATATGCTGTAATGTATGCATCTTTCTGTTTCTTTGACTTCTTTACTCTTTAGTCGTTGAAAATACCTCAAGAGCTTACACACATACCCATCTCTTACCGTGCGTACGTGTTTCTTCCTCCCCAAGCCATAACATTAATTTCTTCGGTTGCACGCATAAATTTTGACCAAGCTTTTACCGGTTATTTGTCAACTAATTTTGCTCAAAAGTCTAAACTTAATATTCTTTAGGTTAAAAAATACGATTTCCCTTTTTTTTTTTGGACCTTTTCTTTTCTTCTCCCTTTGAAATATGTCTAACTAATTATGACGGAGAAGACATTGATCTTATCGAACAAATCAAAGAGTCAATATACTTACTTTGTTTAAGCATTTTTGATTGACCTTAAGTCTAAGGTTAAAATCATAAATTCAGAGTAAATGTAAAATGGCTGTTAGTAATTTTACTTATATTTTAGAAATTTTATAAACGAATAAACTCTAAAAAACTATCACGAAATTTACATTTTCCTCTGATGGTAAAAAATCATCCATAAATGTTCATAGAAATTTCGACTTTTATAATTATTAATTTTTACAGGGATAATATGTCGTCAAAAATACATAAATTTTTAATTTTTTTTATGATTTTTATATATTCAAATTTTAATCTAATTATATAAGAAATATATAAAAAACATATTACTTATATTAATTAATCAAAGATAAAGTCAAATTAATGACAAAGTCAATGATTATTTATTTAATCTCAAGAAGTAATAATATACTCATGGATTTATATCGAAAATAAATTCACATCCAAAATTGATTAATTTATTTTTTTTACAAGTTCTATAGTGACGGTAGTTTTATCCATCAATAAAAAAGTATATACTAACATATTTTTCTATCAGAATAAATAATTTATAGTGATGAAAATATAAATGGTCAGAATAAGTGTACTTATGCTCATGATTTAAAATATCATCAGTAAAATCCAATTTTTAATGACACAAATTTTCTGTCAGTAAAACACTCTATCACTGGATAGCATTTATTTTTTTTGTGGTGTTTATCAATATCTTTGAAACTAAATAATATTTTTTGTTGAACTATTTATAAATCATTCATAAATTATTCATATTTATAATTTTAATCAAACTAACAATAGTGACTAGGAAAAAGACAAAGGGATTGGGGTAATATAACAAAAAATCAGTAAAATACCTACTAAACTAATAACAACTACTTATAATTATTGATGAGAAAAATAAGTTCAAGTGATTTATAAATAGGGATGGAGGAAGGAATTATCAACAATTTATTAAAGTCAACTTAAACAAAGATATAAGTGTCATTCTAACAATATTAGTATGAACAACATATTTTCTCACTCGTGAAATTGAGAAAAATCTTTGTATTTATTCTATGGTACTTTTTGTTGTTATATTATTTGTATGTTACTTTTTGTTGTTATAATAATAAGTTCTTATTCTTCTTCTTGAAGTTCCCATGAACCTTCGTATTGTTGTCTAGCTTTTTTGATTTATCTCCGGCCACCGCGCGCCACCCTTGATTCCATTAAAGATCGGTGGCTGCTTCTTTGACCAATAGAATTCTGGGGATTGCCTTTAAAGGCAATATATCCATCTGCGAATCAATTCAAATTGTTGATTGGTATAATCTTTGAAAAGCTAATGAAGGAAATCCACTTTTATGAAATTAGAATTTGGACCACTTGTATATTATTAATTCTTGAATCAAAAGTTTCCTCGCCGGTTCCAAATTGATCAAGAACAAGAAAAGTACTCGTTCTTGATCAAACGTTTGTACTTAGGTAGATATATTTTGGGAATTCTGTTTATGTAGAAAAGATAATCGACTTATATGAGAGTACTTTATATTATTATTCTCCTGGCCGGTCGGGAATAAAACTTCTATTTTAACTTAATATAAACTTTAAGGAAAAAAAAGATTCGACTTAATTCATTTTTAATATTGACATATCTTTTTTTTTTATTAAAATTTTACTTAATTTAAGAAATTAGATATTCAATTTTGAACAATTCTAAATAAAAATAGGTACTTGCAATTCTGATAAAAAAGTATATTATTTAAACACATAATAGCTTAGTTATGGTAAAAATATGAGGAAATGGTTTCTTTCATCTACAATTTAATCACGGGTAATAATAAAAAATACTCCCCTAATTTGGAATTGAATGTCTAGAAATAAATGCCTCATTTCCTAAATTAGTTAAATTTTTCTTATGGAATTAATATTGCTAAGTGTAAAATGAACTAAGTCAACTAATTTTTTAAAAATATGTGCAAGTTAAAACGGAACATTCAATTCCGAACGGAGGGGTATCAAGTCATGATAAATTCTAATTAATTTTAGAAATGAAATATTCAATTTTGAATATTCCAAATTAGAAGACGAGACATTCAATTATGGATGGAGAAAATAATATATTAATTCCATAAATAATAATACTCTTATCCAAATGAATTTCTAATTTCATTCTAAAAGAATTTATTAAAAATAAGTTAAAAGGCATATATGCAAATATGGAGAAAATATTTATATACGTATTCAAATAATTGAACATTATTTAAACTTTAATTTAGTTTTGAATTTTTTAATATTTCTTTTACATCATCAATAATAAACATAAACATACACGTCTATATATTAAAGATAGTATAGATTAGAATATCCGAACCCTTTAGTATTGTACATTTTTTTTTTTTAACCTCACATTTAAAATGAAGGTATTACTTCTTTTTTAAACTACTGATTACATTTGTCAGTACTAATCTCAGCCGCAATTAAAATAGTAATCCAAGAAAGCTAGTGTCAAGTGGACGACTAAAAGGGTCGAATGATTTAATTAAGTTTAACCCATCTAATAATAATAATTTATTTTCAGTTAAAAATGAGGTAAATGAGGGCTGCACTGAATTCTGCAATTTTCTTGAGTTATCAACCGAGTGGAGCTTTAACTAATTAAATTTAGTACTATTATTATGATTATATATACTATAATATTCAAATTGCATGTAAAGGCCATTCAATGGATTAACATTTAACATCTTTTTCATGATTTATTTGGGTATTATGAGGTTCTATGGATAGGCTATATATATGTGTAGGAGTTTTATTAATATTTTATTAATATAATAAGAAATGAGATATATAAATATGTAATAAAAGATCTAGAGTCAAAAAATTATGTATTGGATTATTATAATCAACGGGGAAGGATTGAACTTTATGGGATATGCATACATTGATTTGGGACACAGAAAGTGACATCATATATATATAGAGAGAGAGAACTTCTATCTCGTGCACCCTCGCACAAGATTTTGGTGTGCGACTGGACGGAAGAAAGAGATGCCCGTTTCTCTTCAAAAAGCATTTTTGAAATGACGTCGTTTCAGCAATAGCTTAAAAAAAAAAAGGGAAAAAGAAAATTCAAATAGACCCAAACCCTTCATTTCGATTCATTCGCCCCTTGAGAGAGAGCTCAGGTTTCCCCAAAATCCTCCCTGAAGACACAACCCCTCGTTCCCCTAAATACTCCCGATACTGAAGGCCATTTCTCTTCGTCAACCAAATCAACTAGTATCTGTGGAACCGCACTCAAGAAAGAGGAGGCAGTGGCGTCGGCCATGGATTTGCAAAAGGAGCGGTGACGGAGGAATAGTAGAGAAAACGACTATGAAATCAATAGTTGTCTTCAGTGGGCTGTTCTTTCATCTTTGGCAAATTTTTTGGAGCACCGAAAGTGACATTTCTTTGAACTTTTTGGAATTTACTCCTCTAACAGGCATGGTGGGTTTATTACATGACTCATATTTGTGATGGCATGATGGATCTTGGTTATTTAATCGTGAATATATTCTTAGGTTGCTGGCTTGTATCTTGGTTTTACTGCTCCAGATTGAGGGTTGATTTTTTTATGGGCCTGCAAGGGGGCAAGAGGAGGATTGTTTAAGGGGGTAGATAGGCCTTTTGAGCCGTTCCTATTCTGAAATAGTATATTTGTGAGATATATCATCTATACAGAGGATTAGTTCAGGCAAGCCAAATGGAGAGGGGTGGTATGCTGCTTAATTCTTTTTTGTAATGTATTTGTTCTAAGGTTGCACATGGATTCATCAAGGTTCCATTTCCACATATGGTTCATTATGCTCTTAATTGTTGTGAACTGAAATTTTAAATCATTTAATAGGCAAGTTTGCAAAGTTCATGCAATGTTAGTTAAGTTTTTATGAAAAACTAGGGGAAAACAGTGCAGCATTTATTTTTATTTTTTTTTGAAATTGTAGCAAATTTTTTTGCTCTCTCACTTGTTCTCGAATTTTAGGTGTTGAATTGACTTTATACAATGTATCCTTGTTGAATCCAGTGAGTCAAATGTGAATTTAAGAAATACTACCATGAAGTTGTAGGTATCTTATGAATGAGGAATTTTTCTTTTCTTTATTGTAAATGGTTGAGTGGGGAAGAATGAGCATGTGTGATGTTCAAAAACGGCTTCTAACTAATGCATTGCTTGATATCTCAAATGAATGGTTTGTCCTCCTGTCAGAAGCTTGCACTCCTCTTCATAATTTCAGTGTTGTTTACTTTACCTGTCAAGATCTTGGTATAGTTTTATGGGTGTTGTCAATGAACCTGGGCCTTTTTGAAGAGGACTTTATAATGAGAACATGTCATTAGAGGTCCACCTCACAAATTGGCATAAGAGATCCCAGTGGTTTGAAGTCAATAGAAAACTGGCCATTGACATTGTTGAAGATAATCTTTACTTCCCCAAGTTTGAGCAGTTCTGTAGGCCTAGAAATTTGCTCCTAGTGCTCTAGAAGTTTTACTACAGAATTCAGCCAAATATTTTGGTCATTGGGGAAATAATCGTGTAACCTTTTTGTTTGTCCTTATCTCAGATTTATTAGCAAATTGTCTTCGAGTTTTATTCTGTAATACGTAGGTAAGAAAGAGTGACATAATGGAAGTCTGTGGATGAAAAGATGTGATGCCATTAAATGAAAACATTATAGAAATGGTCTTTATCTCAGCATGCTATGAGAATAAGATTTT
>JAOXNR010000031.1:11293299-11311473 GCA_028571225.1 Parsonsia alboflavescens | reverse complement strand
TAAAAAACCTTTTTCTTAGCAAATTCAACCCTAATGGTGGACATCTCCACAAAAATTGAATGGCCTTTTGGTCAAAATGTTCTCATATTTTTGAATCAAAATATTGTTAAATCCCTTATGTTCTAATTCAACCATTAAGGTCATATTTCAATTTACAGGCAGTCATTAAGATCCACACCACTAAATTAAAGCCATTTTCATGGCGGCACTAGTCACATGACAAACTTATGAGAAATTTTTAGGGGTAAAATCATCTTTATACTTTAATCTTAAAAAAAAAAAAATGTAGCAAAATCATCCTTGTTTAAGTGAATCGATTATTTTGCTGTATTTTTTTTTATAAAAAAAAAAGTTTAAAGTGTAAAAATAATTTTACCCAAAAAAATTTTCATATGTTTGTCATGTGACCGGTGTCGCCGTGAAAATAGCTAGAATTATATGGTGTGGACCTTAATGGCCAGTAAATTGATATGGAACCTTAATGGTTGTCCGTAAATTGTTACGAGAAATTAATGGTTTAAAAAAAATAAATCTAAACATATGAGATAATTTTGACGAAAAGTCCAAACTGAATTGACAATCAATTCCCATCTTCAAATTCTCCTTTCTTTTTTTTTATAAATTTTTTTATTCCGTTTTTGGATTGTCCTTATATTTGGTGGACTTTGGTCAATGGGCTTATCTTTCTGGTTCCACATCCTGTCTGTACGTCTTTAATGATAGATCGGTTTGACAATTAATACCGAGGGAATGGATGGTTGAACATCACTTTTTAACGAATTAATTAAAGGCCGTTTTTTCTTCCTTGACTCCTCTATGCTTCAAAGTTGAGTGGGTTTGAGGAGTTCGAGCACAACAAAAAAAAAAAAAAAATTGAGAAACATAAAATTACAATTTTATACCTTTTAGTTGATCATGTGCTAGACACATGAATTGTTATACCATGGACAGGGTTGGAGAAAGCCGATTTGGATCATGTATAAGAAAACCCCCAACCTCAAGAGGGGTCGTATGGGTTGGGGGAAAAAAAACAGAGATTCAAATATTATTTGACCCAGACAAATAAACTAAAACCCTAAAAAGAAATTAGTTGAAATTGCACTCAAATTGAAAACTTAGGTTATATTGAAATTAACTTTTTTCTATTGAACATTTAAGTTATTCATTTTTTTTAATTAGTATCTAGGTTATTTTGATCCAATTAATCTAGTGAGTCTCGATCACATTTTGTTGCTTATGTGACTCGAATAGATGACGTCTCAATTATAAATGAGATTACTTTACTACTTAAATAAGTACTGCTCGTCAAGGTTATCCTTCTTCTTCACCACCCTCTTGATCAAATCACATGATTCACCTTTTGCTTCTTCAATTTGCTTCCTTTTTGGATGGAAGCCCATGTTTTCCTTTCACCGAAGAAGTTCCATATTTTTATTCAAACCTCCACCCGAGAAATTGGAAATATTTTTCTTGGATGATTTCTTAGGGTGCCTTGTAGTGTAATCAAGATAAGCATCATCAGTATCTGAATTGGACTTGTGACAATGCTTTTCTTCTTCTACTGCAAGACATCATCGATTAAAATTGTATTTCAAAAGAAGTAGTGGGTGTTCTTTTTAAACGGACATCGATTACAAATTAACTATTATAAGACTTCATCAATAAAAAATATACTTTCGGAGAAAAAGTGAGATATCTTTTTATGTTAACACAATTAAAATTTAAAGATTACAAAGACGATACATTTTTCAAGTTCGAAATTATAGAAAAGAATCTATTTTGCCAAGTGACCTCACATCTCTCTACTTTGTCTTTTGCTAAGGCAACGTTGCTCATCCCTTGTCGAAAATTCTTAATCTTTCCTTTTTATATATGTTGATCCTTTAAAAAGGGGAAAGAGTAATAAATTGATGGGTTTTGAGACAAACAAGTGACATAAATTCATATGTCTAATTTTAGACTGTTTGATGAACTTTAATTTTTTAATGATAGTTTTCTAACATGTGAACTACAGAATTCATCTTCTTATTTTGCCATCCATGGTGTTTTGAACTATGTTTAGTATCCGTACAATGCACGTGAGTTTATACATTATTAAAATATTTTAAGACTTTTGAAAAGAAAAAAAATTGAAATGGCATTTTTCAAAGAATTAGATGTCAAAAAGAACATGGGTTATTCAGATTTTCTTTCGTTTCCCTTGTTCAATCTCCTCTAATAAATCTTCTAATTTATGTTCGAAAAAGGAAGAAAGTCTTTGATCATATATATACTCATTTTCTCCAAGTTTGCTGTCTCTTTTTCTTCTTCTTGGACTTTCTTTTTTTAATTATTATTAATGAAAAATTAAAATATTTTAATGTTTTATTTAAAAAAAAAAAAAATCAATGACCTTTTTCAGCAAAATCTAGGTGTAGTGAAGATTTCATTGCAACAAAATCATAATATGGCTTCGATATCCCTCCTTATAATAGTATTATTATTGGTATGATTATACACGAAAAACATTCTTGTATCTTCTTTAATTGTTTTTGATTCTATTAAGTCATGAAAATATGTTTGCTTTCTTCTTCAACCTTTGGTTAGGCGGTTTTTGTTTGATTTAGGTTTTTTTTTTTTTTTTTTCCAGAGGAGAAAATCCAAAACCAACTTTACCTATAGTAGGTTTGGCTTCGGTTTTATGCCGTTATCCAATGAGTAATTGAAATTACCCAACTTTTAAATGGACTTCAATCCAAATGGTGCAAACTCCAAATTATAACAAAAACTTGCAATAATTACACAAAAAATAACTCTGAATGGTCTAATATTCAAATGGTTTACAAAAAATAACTTTGGGGAATTGCAATGCCTTGGTACTCTTTAAACGAGCCATAAATAGCATCATTTATTAAGAAAAAAAAATAAAAATAAAAATTGTAAAAAATTCCTAGAAAAAAAGGTTAATTTCATAATCTATCAAATAAAAATGAAAAAAATAAAGATAAAATATTAAAAGTTAGAAGAAAAATTAAAATTAAAAGAATTAAAAAAACATTTATTATCTCATAAAATGGAAATAAAAATTATAAATAATGGAAAAAAAAATGTATTAGTGCCGAGAAAAAAAATAGTTGAAAGAAAATAATAATTTCAGAGGAAAAACAAAAATGAAAAATCCATGGCCTGTGCCGTTGTGGGGATCGAACCCACAACCTATTAATTAAAATCCATGAACTTTGCTATTGAGCTAAGATAACAAATATTAATTATCTTATATCTAATAGTATTTATAGAAAACACAAACAATCGACGGTTTTTTTTACAAATACATAAACCAATCTAACCGAACTACAAGTCAGGGTTCAATTTCAAACCGACCCGTTAACCGAACAACTCATCCCATCTCAATCCATTTCAAGTCAGATTTGGTCGGATCAGGGGGTTAACCAACCAGATGCTCTCACCCCTACCGCTGGTCATTCTCAAGGTCAGTATAGGCATTATTTTATTTTATTTGTTTCTCATTTTCATTTCATGATTTCCTATTTCTTCTAGAAGTTGAGTTTCTTCATTTTCTTCTTGCTTTAAATCTTCCCTTGCTCATTGCAGAAATTCCAAATGTGCACTTGGGAGTACCCTTAGCTTTCCTTGTGTTCTTCTTCAAACCTCCACTAGAGAAACTGGAAATATTTCTCTTGGATGATTTCTTGGGCTGCCTTCTCTTGAAATCAGGATCAGCATGAGTATCTCAATTGGAGAAACGGCAGTCTTCTTCCTTTTATTTGATTTGCTATCCATTTCCAACAACAAAAGAAACAACAACTCGTTCTCTAACATGTGCACAATATATATGTAATTATTCTTTTATCTCCAATAAATTAAACTTCTTCTTATTTTTTCATCCATAGTTTTAAAAATTTTTTTAATGCTTGTGCAATGAACGTGAATTTTTTTTAATGAATATTTAAAATATTTTAAGGTTGTATTTAAAGAAAAAATTGAAATTACCTTTTTTTTTTTTTCTGAGAATAAGATATCAAGAAGAAGTAGAAAATACTTTTCTGACTTTTTTTAATTTTAAGGATCGAAAGACATTAAGAGATATGATTCATAAAGGATTATTAAGAGATATGACTCTTCTAATTTAATGTTGGTACAATTCCATACATATTATTTTTGCCTACTCATTTTATCTTGTAACTACATTATTTTTCTAAGTTTATTTATTTTGTCATCGATTTCTTCATTTAGTTTATTAAACAAGATCGAAATAAATTGTTTTTTAAGATAAGTGTATTATTTTTATTTTTTCTAAATCGAAACATTCATTATATATTTTTTATCTTATTTAAAATTTTAAAATGTTTCTAACTACTTAATTGCAATCTTAACATAGTAGCAGTACATAATTTTAATTGAAGTATAGCTATTGTCATTTGTTCCAAAAAATAAGGATTTGGGAATGAATGCATTAAATTAAAAGATTAGACGCAAATTAGCAAAATTTGAGGAGTGGATCCTTTAGAGGAAAAGTTCAAAGCGTTATATTGGACTTAAAATTTTCAATTTAGAAGAATATGTTGACGCTGATAAAAAATTAACTATGGTAAGATATCATTGATTAAAGATGTATAATAGGTGAGTATTTCTTTTTCATATAGACGACGACTAAAAATTAACTATTACAAAACTATATCGATTAAAGATACAGTTTAGAGGAAGATGTGAGTGTTATTTTATGACGACCATTAAAAATTAACCATCAAAAGATATCATCGATTAAATATGTACTTTAGAGGATGGAGTGTGTGTTATTTTTATATCAAGGTTGATTAAAAATTAACTATCACAAAATATCATTGATTAAAAATGTTCTTTAAAAGGAGTATGTGCTTTTATATATAGATATATATATATATATATATGTGTGTATATCAATGACTATTAAAAATTAATTATTACAAGATATCATTGATTGAAATTGCTCTCTAAGAAATTCGTGAGTGGTCTCTTTATATCAAATCTACTAAAATTTACACCATTACAAGACATCACTGATTTAAAAATGTACTCTAGGAGAAAGAGTGGATGCCTTTTTTTTTTTTATCATCATCAATTAAAATTTAACCATCATAATACATCACACTTATCAAGTTCAAAATTACAAAAAGAACCTGTTCTATTAAGTTACCTCAGATCTATCTGCTTTGTTTTTTGCCTTAGGAAGCTCTGTGTTGAATAAGAATTGCTTTCTCAATGGTTTGGAGATAGGCGGGGAGAGCAGATGAAGAAGAAAAAGAAAAGAATAGTATGAATGTAGGAAGAAGAAGTGAGGTGAGAAAAACGAGGAAGAATGTTAAATTAAGTGGTTTTGGAGAACACGCATTATACAAATTAGTTTGTCTAATTTTACTCCGTTTGATGAATTTTAATTTTAAATGATTGTTTTCTAACATGTGCACAATAAATAAATATATATATATATTTATATTCTTTTATCTTTAGAGAATTCAACCTTTTATTCTATCACCCATATTGTTTTTAATTAGTTGAAATTATGTTCAATTTAAAAAATTTGGTTATAATGAAATTAACTTATTGAACATTGGGTAGAGGATGGGTCTATAATTAAGATAAAGAACAAGCCCTTGCCTACAAAATCTGCTTATTCTTTTTGGACGCTGGTGCTTTTTCGGCCCCGCGTAATTTTGAAAACTTTTCATTTCGCTCCGAATTTGCAGCACCAAAAACACACAGAGGAGTGAGAGAGCGCGGAAACCCAATCCCATTTCTCTTCCTTGTTGGATAACTGAATCCACCGAAATAGATGATCAAAATTTGTTACCTGTAAAGGAAGAATATCTTCATTGTCGAAAATGGGTTCTTCAGATTCCTTTTCGTTTCCTTCAGGTTTGTTCAATTTCCTCCGGTATATCTTTGAATTGAAATACCTTGTTTGTCTCTGATAATGTGTATGCTCAGTTTCTCCATTTCTCTCTTTTATCTCTGACTCGGGAAGATTTGAATATCCTATCTTTTCTAACTTAGATGCTTGTTTCTTTGCGACAGAACCTCCAGATATTGGAAACTGGTTCTCAAGCTATGCATATCAGTCCCCAGAATTGAATACTATTGATGGTTTTGATGATTCTACTGATTTCGTAGTACCTGAAACTCAGTTGTGTCCAAATGAAAGCAAACAGAAATTGGATGCAAATGTTATACTCACAAGAAGTGATGATTTGCCTCCTGATGAAAGGGGGATATCAGAAATCGAGAGCCCTGTAAGAGATGAGAATCACAAGAGCAATGTATGTCTTTGAGAAATTTGTCATTCTAGTGCTATATTGTAGTGATGAATTTTCCTATCACTTGCTTTTCTGCATCACATTTTTATGTTGTTAGGTGACCGTTTAATTTGGCAATATGTGAGCTGAATTTGGAATTGATTAGTAGTAGCGTGAAACAGATATTTGGGAAAGCATTTTCTGGAGCCATTCAATTTCAGTTTGACAAGGCCGGTTTTCAGTGTCATTGAAAAAACTATACCTCTGCAAAGAATCAAAGATGCAGTAGAGAAATAGTGGTTGAGGTTGGGAGAATTCCTAAGAGAAGATCGAAAAGTGCAATCTTTATCTCATAGTTCACGGGTTAATGGTCTAGTGTGTAATAGGATCCAATGTTCACTGGTAAGATGGACCTGAAAGGTTGTAGCAGGTTATGGCTTACACCAAATTAGAAACTTCACCAGCCATGAGTAGTTGAGAAGTCTAAATGGTGGTTAACTTTAGAAAGAGAATTTTAGAATATTTTATTCAGAAAATTTTGATCAATGTGTTGATTTCTTCAGCCGTTACTAAAAGTTTGAGGGGAAAAAAGCTTTTATAGAATTTTTGAAGATCACGGATAAAATGTTGAACGCCTGAACTGGAGCTCCTATCAATGCATAAATAATCACACACATCAAACCAAGAGTTCTCCCTTCATTTTCCAAACAATTTTCCTAGAATCAGTTTCCCAATTTTTTGACTTCAAAGAAAACCTAGAAAGTTATGGGAAATCTTGCAAAATATTATGATATCCCTATGTGCTTGTGGCTTTGATCTTTATAAATTCATTTATTTGGGTATGATGTCTTGTTTTTGATGTGCAAATTTCAACAGTTCTTCCATCTCTTAATGCCCGTGGCAACTGGTCAATAAAATGCTGTGTCTATCCTGTTTCTCTCTCTCTCTTTTTTTTCCTTTTTAGACTGTAGATTTCTAAGAAGTGAACTGATTATGTAATAACTCAGGAAACAGAGATGTCTTTTTGACATGCTGGTTTATTCAACTTTTGTTTTGTAGGGATTGAAGTATTCAGACTCCTTCTCACTTGGTTCAGGTTTGCATGACATATCCAACCAATTAAGTTTTTATATCAAATAGATAGACCAAACCAAAACTTTGGATTTTTTCTCCCCTTTCTTTTTCGTAGATGCGGATGGCACAATGATTTGGAATTTGCTTTTCCCACTTTCCTAAATTTTGAGCAACCATAGACAGGAACTATATGGCATTTCACAAAGCATTGGGAGTGTTAACTCAGTTAATCTGTATCTTTCTATCAGAGCCCCCTGATGTTAGGAAATGGTTTTCCAGCTATGTCTATGAATCTCTGGAACTTGATACAAGTTATGAGTTCAGATCTGATCACAAAGAAAATGACACAAAATGTGGCAGTAAAGAACAGGAAGTGACTTTGAGCAACTCAATAGGAACTAGCAAAGGTGATTCTGGAGATGAAAACATACCTTCATTTGAGCTTGATGAATGCATCAACTTTGTTGAAAACACAGAGAATCAGAATACCCCTATCCCCAAGGTGGGTTTTCTAAGCCTATAAAAGATAAACATTTCATAAAATTCTACATGATTGAAGTTTTAACACAAAAGCACTTATCTGAGCAGTTAAAGCAACTGAGACATGATCTAAAGCATAACTGTGTTTGTTCTACACAAAAGTTAGTACAAAGATAAGTGAAATGTCTAAAGATCTAAATCAAATTAGAACTATTGAAATCTCCAACAACAATTTGTTCTGGTAATGGAATACCATAAATGTAATGGAATATAGTTTTGTCCTAGGAGCCCCATAAATGTAATGGAATATCAATCACTTTAACATTTAACTTTGGGCCCCCTCTGATAAAGCTGTTAAGGGGCAAAAGATTTTTACAAGTCTCTTTAGATGATAGTCATGAAAAATTTGTGCTTGCTATTTGTCTGCTTGCCTTTCTAGCGTGCAACTTATGTTGCACATTGCATGCTTGTCTTAGTTGATATCCCCAGTAGCATGAGATTTTCAGCTAAAAATTCTGCACTACAATATTGTTCATATAAATTCTTTAGAGCAATGTCTTCAGCCTTTTCAGGTACAGCAACTGTTTGTTTGGAAATTATTGTCATAGCATGATCCTAACAATAATTATGACAACTAAAAGTAACTATAGAAATCCTTGCTTCTATACTTAGTACATTGAGATGCTACTGTGGCACCAACCAGGCATACATAGTCATGAGCATCATTTGTCCTAAATTTTGTTTCAAATTTGCAGGACCTCCAAAAATTTAATGGTGTCCCTAAACTAGATGACCTGACAACTCACTGGAGTTCAGATCTAACTTTCCTGAAGGAAATAAAGCAGGACCGAGGTAATAACGATTTTGGGGCTGCTTTAAGTTCCCTTGACAAGTTAAGTAGTGAGTTTAATCCAGAGGCTAGTCATGCCTTGTTGAATATCACCGGTGATTCACCAAAAAAGAGAGTGAAATTGGCTCTAGAGACAGTTCCCAGGTGGGATCTTATAGTGGAGAGTTCAAAAGCTGAAGATTCCACAAAAGGCATTGGTGGTTTAGTGTCTGCAGAGAGCATTGAAATCAATCGAGCAGATGCAAAACCAGTGAAGAAAACTTGTGGAAGAAATGCTGATAAAGAAAACAACACTGAATTAGCTGAAAATGGTTTCATCTCAACGAGAAAGAGCAGAAGCAGACGAGTGGATAAAGAAAATTCTTTAAAAAGATCATCTGATGTTAAATCTGAGCATGTGAAGAATGGAATCATGATTTCAGAATGTAGCACTGAGGAAGGAATGACAAGAAGGAAAGTTTTATCAGAGACAACTAACTTTAGACCTTGTAACAGGATTGAAGTAACAGGAAAATGGAAGTGTCCTCAAAAGAGTAAACCAGACCTTGGCCCTCCATTGAAGCAGCTCAGACTTGAGAAATGGCTCCACCGAGTATGATACTGTTTACTCTATACATATAAAGCAAGACTGGAATTGTGATGTCTTAATCGTTTTTGCTTTCTTGAATACTTTTCTCGTGGAAACCGATAGTTCTTTAGCTATTGAGATTATCTCTTAATTCTTGAATGTGTAACCCTTGATGTATCAGCTCAATTTTGGCATGAACATATCTTTTTACAATAATGCTAACTGCTCAAGATACTGGGCTAGATAGGATCATTTTTGGAAATTGAATGGAAGTATTTGTAATAGTAGACAAATTACTTCTCTGGTTACTGTAACTTTTGCTGCACAGGGTCGATACTGGTTACTTCTCCCTTGTAATTTGTGATAAATTTTGAATTTGTATTCCTGCTTTTCAATCAGAAAACTTCCTCAATATCTATTTCTCCTATAGTGAATGAAGTCAGGTACTAGAATTATGGGAAAAAGCCTCAGAAAGTTGAGGAATTTACTCTGAGGATAATTGTAAAAAGTTTGATGATGAAAAAGAGAAATAAAAAATAAAAAGTACAAGTTGGAGAAGGTAAAATCGCTAGGACTAAAAATAACAATCTTATTAATAATGGGACCAACAATTATTTTTGTCATTTCTCCTTCCCTTCTTCAACTGTCAGCATCCGCCCATATGATATCCTGGTTAGAAATCCCGAATCTCACCAGTTCTGGCAAATCTTTGGAAACGGAAATTGAAAGAGAAGGAAAATGGTTCTTTTTTCTGCTATGGCAAAATCGCTTGGTCAACGATGGCTGAAGTCGAAGCCCGATTCATCTCACCTACTCTTTTCCCTCAAGAAATTCAATTCCCAAGGATGGCAATTCCAGGGCATCCGAACTTTAATTTTACAGTCGTTTTCTGATTCTGTTAAGCTACAGAGAATAGCTGACAGTGATTCTGGTAAACCCTGATACTTATTGTCGGTATTGACCTTATTTTTTTGCGGCATTTTTACTCCTTTTCTTTTTTGTGTTTTGCGGGCTTTTTTTCTTCTTTCTGGGTTTTCTTTGATTAGATACATGGTTTGAAGAAGCTGGTTTCAGTGATTTTGTGATATGAATACTCAGTTGTGTTTAATTTGAGTTTTGAAACCGTAAAATGTAGTTTCTTTTCTGCAGAGGTTTGTAGACTATTTGCTGGTAGAGGGTTGTGTAAGTGTTCATGTATTTTCTGACAACTTTTCGTGAACTTGCTATTGGTTCTACCTGAAATAATAGACGAAATGTGACTATGTATAATGTACTTCGAAATTGTAAACCTTGGTTATGTTCTTTTTGTTTAACCAAGAAGCTTATTTGGTATCAATTTCCTACTATCCTAAAGCCATAGTTGTACACAGGAGTTTTGCAGGTTAATTTGGATAGGCCTGAAGCAAAAAATGCTATAGGAATTGATATGTTAAAGGGGTTACAGCAAACACTTGAGGCTGTTAGTAGAGATCGTTCAGCAAATGTTTTGATGATCTGCAGTTCAGTTAACAAAGTATTTTGTGCTGGTGCTGATTTGAAGGTAGATATCATCAACAAAGTTGTCAATTTTAACAATTCAATCTCATATATTTGCCTAGTTGATTGCACTTAGGTATTCAAAGTGAAACTTTGGCTTCTTCATCCTACTGCTACTATTCTTACCGTTTCTTTCTCGAGGTAAACTTCTGTGCTGCTGCCTTATTTACTTGACAATCTTTTGCTTTTTCATATGGATTATGTAGGAAAGAAAGAAAATGACTCCTTATGAAGTTCAGGATTATGTAACTTCTCTACGCTCAACGTTCTCATTTTTGGAGGTCTGCTCTCATCCTTTAAAACAGTCTTCACAACTGGAAATACTGTCCTATTACTATTAGTTATGTATAAAAAATAGACCACTTTTCATCTTACATGCTATGTCCTTTTTATTGGCATTTTCTATTAGAGTCTTGACGTGATGCAACAAAACTTGTCCCACTATTGACATCTTAGGCAAATGAGTTTCTCTCTCTTTAGGAACTTCATATTCCTACAATTGCAGTAGTTGAGGGTGCAGCTCTGGGTGGTGGACTAGAAATGGCACTCTCTTGTGATCTCAGGATATGTGGTAAATCCTAGTTTCCTGAAACTTATGTTACATCTAGATATTTCATGATACATACTCATCCAAATCAATGGCTTCACATTAAGTGATGCAGGGGAAGATGCCATATTTGGCTTGCCAGAAACTGGACTTGCTATAATACCTGGGTGAGTCATACATTTTAATTGTTAAAAGTTGAGCATACTTATATGATTTCTGGATTTCAAGCTTTCCAATTGATGATGGTCTTATTGTTGTGGTCTCTACAATTTAACTTTGCTGATATGATTTGAGAACCCCATAAGATGTGGTGTGTCTATGCTGTGACCGTTCGAATGACTTACAACATTGGCATCTGTGTTGTTGTGTAATATTCTATGCACGTCTTATATCTGACTTCTCCTGGTAATTCTTTTGTGGATGAAAGAGATCACAAAGCATCTTTCTTTTCCTGTTTCTTGGTTGACTTTGAAATTCTTGCACTTTCGCAGGGCTGGTGGAACACAAAGGCTTCCTAGATTGGTTGGGAAATCAGTTGCAAAAGAGTTGATATTTACTGGTCGAAGAATCGGCAGCAGTGAGGCAACTTCAATGGGTATGCTCAAATAGAATCTGATGAACTTTTGTTAGTGAGTTCACTAACCAGCAGATTGCATTATCATCCAGGACTTGTCAATTACTGTGTTGCTGCTGGCAAAGCACATTCGAAGGCAGTTGAAATTGCACAGGATATAAATCAGAAGGTATATGTCCAGATTTTTGTATGCATTTTATCATAAGCTACCTTTCACCATTATTTACAGAAAGGAAAGAGTGTATAGTCAACAGAGTCAAACCTGGTACTCCATTGTCGGGAATGATTTAGAGTATGTTACTGTGTATTAGAAGTGATTCAACAAAAATTTCTTCAGTACCATTATTAGCTCTGCACAAAACGATGTGGTGTGCTCATATTAAACTCCAAATTTAAGGAAGAGAAACAATTGAGGAAAATCATTAGCATTGCCCCCATTTAATACCCGTGTCTTGATCAATAATTTGTCTAGTCCTCTAAGAGGAATTTTAGAATATTTGGCAAGAGAACTATTGGTGTTGGTTGTCTGATATTTACTCATCATCTATGACTATTTTGTGGTATTATTGGGTTATCCGAAAGAACATGCACTCATTTGTTTATTTTTTCCATCTTGTAAAATGATGTGTTCTAAGATTTCTTTCCATTGTCTTGATAGAATTCTTGAATTATGGGCTTAAAGAAATTAGGGTTATGTTTCTGCTCGCCCTTATATCTTCTGATCTTCTCTAGTAATATGTTGATTACTTTTTAACTGAAAATTGCTGAAGCTTCAATTCCTTAGGCAAGAGAATATTACTCCTAAGTCAGGCAGACAATTAGTTTGAAATGACATGAACTACAAGCAGCTTTCTGTATATGTCTGTCCATTCAGAACATCAGGACTCATCAAACCACATTTTTGTTGAGATGAGTCTTCATCTTCGTTAGCACCCAAAAGTCTGCTTTTGCTATCTTATTCTACTTTTGACCTGACTATACCTTAGTGGTTCTGGATTCTTTGTTTGAAATTCCAAGGATTCTTGACACCTTAACATTGGAGCTCTTCTTCAACCTATAAAAATTTTCTCAAGAAAGGAAACTTTTGCTTGTCAAATACTGTAAACTGACAAGTCTACACATTCATGGCAGGGGCCATTGGCAATTAGGATGGCCAAGCGTTCTATCAATGGTGGAATTGAGATGGACATGAAATCAGCTTTATCGTTTGAGATGGATTGCTATGAGCAGCTTTTGAATACCAAGGATCGCTTGGAAGGCCTTGCAGCATTTGCTGAGAAACGAAAACCGGTATATAAAGGTGAATGAAAATAGCAGGTGATTTAGCTCAGAAGATGAGAAGTAGTGTATGTGCAGATGGAGCAAGAGCCAGAAAGTTATGGAGAAATCAACAAAAGATTGCATTTCTAATGCTAAACCAGACTGATCAACTTGAAAATGTGCCAATATCTTAGATAAGCCTCCATCTCAGAAGGTTTGCTTGCTGTAGACGTTATAGGAGGAAACAATAAGAGCTTTAAAGAAATCTCTTTAAAGACGATTCCTTCATTCAGTATGTAGGAATGTATTATATAGTTTTTGGAATTGGGAATCATGCTAAATACAAGAAGATGAACAGTAAGTGTAAAAACAATTGGTTCAATATTTTTGAATTTGGAAAAGGTGACAACTTTTCTAATGTTTTAAAAAAATGTGTTGTTTAGGTCACTAAAAAAAATCATTATATATATATATATATATAGAGGAATGCTATGGTGCGTTACTAATTATGTGTTATTGAAAGAAAAGTAACGGTAAAACTTTTTTTTTCAATCTATTTACCTCACAGTGTCGTGGCTCTTTCTTTATACATTGAAAAAAAATGTTGTAGAAGTTTGCCGCTTCTTTCTTTCAGTAGCACATGAGTAGCCTACTGTTTATAATACACCACAGCATTCATGTATATTAGGTTAATATATATATATATATATATATATATATTATATTAAGTCTACTTAAATTTAATTATTTCAAAGATTCATACTTATTTATTTTATTGATTCCTGGACCCTGGGTGTGTTATTTATCAATATTAAATATATATAAATTATTAAAAAATTAAGTCTGTTATTTATATGTATTTAAAGTATTAATTTTATTTTAACAGATTTTTTTTATATATATTATTCAAAATTGAAGTTTTCAGAAAAAAGTCATCAGAAATTACATTACTATTGACTTAATGTAATGTCATTTGACTAATATTAAATATTTTATTCCCGAAGTCATTAAATATAAATAACTGATCATCATTTTGAAGAAATTAAGGTAATATTTTTTCCCTTAAAATATCCCTATTTATATGTTAATTAAATTAACAACATATGAGGAAAATAAAAAAGAAAGTGATATGAATAATATAGAAAAAACACCATTAAAAAGATAATTTCTTAAAATAATTTATATGCAGTGATGGAGGGAGTAATATTTAATATTTTTTTCCTGATAGAGAAAACAGTATTAAAACTTTGTCTTAAATGTCACATACCATATTAATATATATATATTTTTTATAAAAAAATTAGTTTTGATTTCTCTTTCAGTATTTAATTTTTTTTACTAAATATTCCCTCTGCAATTGAATATTCATATTTTTATTTTGAATTGTGTGAAAATAAATGTCTTAGTTTCTAAACTAGTTAAAATTTCCTTAAGAAATTGATATTACTAAGTGTAAAATAAATTAAATCAGCTAATTTCTTAAAATATGTTCATGCCAAAATGATACCTTCAATTCTAAATGGAGGGAGTAAAAAAATTTCAACTACTTATCAGAAGAAATGAGATAAGTCTCTTTGAGAATATTTTAATGAATAAAGTGACGAGTACGTAGATCATAGATCTCGAGTTCAAATCCCATCAATAATTCTTCTACATTAACGGAATGTCGAGATGCCACCATAGGTCTCGAGATCAAATCTCATTTAACTCTTTTACATTAATGGAATGTCGAGATGCAAGAACTGATCCAGGCATCACTTTTAAAAAAAAAAAAAAAAAGGTAAAGAAATGAGATAAAAATTGCAGAGACCTCTGTCTTTCTTTGTTCTTTTTTATTTTGTTTTATTTTATATTTATTTATTTTAATCGAGGCTGAGGCACATAGAGGATTGTTTGTGAATGATTGGACCAAGGGACGTAAATTGGAGTGTTACGCCTTCCAAAACCTATATATGAAATAAGGCAGCAGAAGATTCTTGAGCGCTACTACTTCCCTTAACCCAAAGCAACGTCGAAACCTTTTCATATTCTCCTAGAAAGAAATATGGCGGATGAAGCCCCTTCTGCTAAGAGATGGCTTCCTCTTGAGGCTAATCCCGATGTTATGAATCAGGTTTTTCTTTCTTTTCTCTTGTTTAGTAGATTTTAAATTTTTTTTTCTTGGTTCGGTAAATTTAAAGTGTAAGTGTTAGTTTAATTGGTGATTCTGGTTTCGATGATTTCCAACTCAAAGTTTTAGTTTAATGGTTGCTGACATCGCTGTGATTTTAAATTCTGGAAATTTCTGTTTTATTCAGTCATCTGGGCACTCGATACTAGTTCTTTGCTAGTTAATCCACTTTTGGATAAATTCCTTGGTGGATTTTCCAGGAAATGTTTTCAGCTTCAGCACCTATTTCTTTTTAAAATAGATAGGCTCTTATTGCTCTTCATATTAGAGCAAGTTAAACCACCTCCAACTTTTGTATTTTGTATTTTGTATAAATCCCTTAATGGATTTTTTTAGAAAGGTTTCTCCTTTAATAGCAATAATGAATATTTTTCTATAGTTTATTTATTTTAGTAATAGGAGTGAATACTTGTGTTTTTCGATTTTCTTAAATCTGGAACTATTTAATTGAGTTTAAACCATTTTGCTTTAAATCTTCTTCATTCTAACTTCACAAAAAATATATAGATTATTTAGGGACAGTCTATTTTTACTAAAAAATAGTGTAAAAGAAGAGGAGAAAAAAAAGTAAATGATGTTTTTCTTTTGCTGCTGCCAGTTCCTTTGGGGCCTTGGTGTTCCCCCGGATCAGGCAGAGTGCTATGACGTTTATGGATTGGATGAAGAACTCTTGGAAATGGTTCCCAAGCCAGTGCTTGCTGTGCTGTTCCTCTATCCAATAACTTCACAGGTGCTCTTGTTCTTATTGTCACTACTCTTAGTTTGAATATCAGCTTCTTTCACGGAACACAAAGTCTTTTATGAAGTACTCCATGAATGTGTTTGCTGATTTTGGTTGAACTGTTTATTTTTGTTTCTAGAGTGAAGCAGAGAGAATAGAAGAAGACAGTGTGATAAAGGTAAGGTTGTTATTATCTAATTTTCAATAACTATGATCCAACACTGAAAGTTGTGGTGTAACTATTTATCATGTTTTGTGAGGATGTTAATTTTCTCCGTCATGTCCAGCATTGCGTCCTTGTCAGAGTCCATAAGGAATCTATGGAACGGAATTTATTGACTGGCATGTCCTACTCTATTATTACCCTTATAAGGAATCTGTGGAATGGAATTTATTGACTGGCATGTCCTAGTCTTTTATTACCCTTATAACGAATCTGGGGAATGGAATTTGTTGACTGGCATGTCCTAGTCTATCATTATTATTGACTGGAATTTATTTTAGTTGCCTATCCAGATGAAGATAACAAAACCTTAGAATAGTTTTGGATATATTATTACCTAGTTTTGCTCAAAACCAATCATTACCTTTAGGTTTCTACTGGTGTTGGAATTGTTTCTGTGAGGAGCTCGTTTTTCATCAAGATCAGTTTCCTGATTGTGTGAGGGAGCTGGTTTTTCTGATTTTATGTGCTTCATGCAATTTTCACACTGACACCATGCAATTCAAGGTTCTTACAACTGAATGATGATCCATTAGTTGGTTTTCTATATGTTCCTCTGGCTACATGATCAAGGTTGTGACAATGAATCACTAAGATATATGCCTAATGCCCGCAGGCACCTAACAGTGGTGTTTACTTCACAAAACAAACTGTTGGAAATGCCTGTGGAACAGTTGGACTTCTCCATGCTGTTGGAAACATCACTTCAGAGATAAAACTTTGTGAGTTCTTGAATACCTAGTTGGGTATTTTTATTTCTTTTTTCTTCTCCATGCCACAATGCCCGGACTAAATTTTTATGTAAATCCAGCCTTTGGTTTCCTGAATGTTTTATGTGTATTTTTTTCCTAGCCAATATTCCTTAGAAATGCACACATTTCTAAAGAATTTTAGATGACTCTTTAATTAGGATGATTTCCTAATTTTGAGATATGGTAGATCTAGTTCTATTTCTTAGTAGTTTGTCACCCAATAAAAACTATAACTTGAAAGCTGCGGGACAAATGGAACACCTATATCTTTTCTAAACAGGGCATCAATATAAATAGGTAACCTATTGCGTAGTCTTGTGGTTAAATGTCTCATCAAATCTAATTTGTACATAATTTACATTTGTAGTTTAGATTGATATGTGGATGTGGTAGTAAGGATGACTAAGACTATCACCAAGGCACCAACATATCAACTAACATCAATATATATCCACTTATGCGGTTTCATCTAACTGATTATCTGTTTAATGTGTCCTGAATTTTTAGAGACACCAGGAGTACCTCATACTATTGCTCTCGTTCTATATATTTCTTTCTGATGTTTTTATTTATTGGTTTCTATGTGTTTCAGCTGAGGGCTCATATTTGGACAATTTTTTCAAAGCTACTGCAAACATGGACCCATTGGAGGTCATACTCATATACAACTTTTTCTATGACATTTAATGCGAATTTTACTTCCCTCCCCTCCCTCTTATAGCCACCTTACTCTTGCAGCGTGCAAAATTCCTTGAAAATGATAGAGAAATGGAAGTTGCTCATTCTGTGGCAGCTACTGCAGGTGACACAGAGGTTAGACATTTAACGAACTTCAAGTATACATTAATAAAGCTATATCAATCCAGTTACATGCATGTCATGTCAAACTCATTACCAAGTAAATTATGAATTTGCTATTTATATTACAGTGAAAATCCTCATTAAATTGTTTTCCATGCCAATTAGTACCTGTAATTGATAAATTTATTTTTTATAATATATATTTTTAATTTCATGTGAACTGTGGCTGTGGTATGACTACAATGAATGAGAGCGGGCATAGAATTTAGAAGTTAATAAAGCTATATCAATCCAGTTACATGCATGTCATGTCAAACTCATTACCAAGTAAATTATGAATTTGCTATTT
>JAOXNR010000031.1:11281904-11293199 GCA_028571225.1 Parsonsia alboflavescens | reverse complement strand
ATAAATTTATTTTTTATAATATATATTTTTAATTTCATGTGAACTGTGGCTGTGGTATGACTACAATGAATGAGAGCAGGCATAGAATTTAGAAGTTAATGGTTTTTCAGTTAGGGAGATGTTAGTGAAGAATATATTGAGCTTACTAAGTAATTAGAGGAGGATATAACTACTTCTGTCTAGATGTCTCCTTGTGAAGATTTCTTTAACTTAATTTATTGGATTTAGTTATGGTTGTAGTGGATGATGAGTAAAATGTCCAGATGGGAACAGTCATTAAATTAGAGGTTAATGGTTTTTTCAATCCAGGACATAGTATAGGGTTCTAATTAAATCTTCATAGAGGGTTATAAATATTTTTATTGGCTCTACTTCTTGTCAAGATGTCTTTTAACTTAAATTAGATATAGTTAATACTTTGAGGATTCTATATTCTCTAATTTTGATGAATACTCTACAGAAATGGAAATTGTTGAATAATGTGCCTTAGACAAGATTCTGCTATTGTTTGGAGTTTCTGGCTTCATGATATGGGAATCACATCTTTTACCCTGAATGTCTTTTTCTTTCACCTTCATGTTATTTGGAATCAGAAACTGCCAGCTTTTGGTCGTTTACACTGTGAACTAGGTGGAAATGCTAATTTTTCTTTAAAACTTATATTTTGTGGCTTCAGCATGCAATTGCTTCTCTCACTGGATAAAATCTTCCCAAAATCTTAACTCTTTCTTTGTGTACTTTCTGAAACTGTTTGAAGAAGATGTTGCACCAATCTTACAAATTATCCTTTTACAGGCTACTGACAATGTGGACACTCACTTTATCTGTTTCGTATGTGTGAATGGTAAACCTGCCTATCTATCTCTACTTGTTTTTCTCTATATCTATAATTAGAAGATGCTATAACTTGGATCACTCATGTTTCCCGTTCAGTGAGAAGTGCATTGTCTCTTCTGCAGGACAACTCTTTGAGCTTGATGGAAGGAGGTCAGGACCAATTTCACATGGTCCATCTTCTCCCAGTACCTTGTTGTTGGTAATCATCTATTCTGAGCCATTATGATCATTGTGGGGGTTGAAAATTCTTGTAACACTAAATCAAGGCCTGCTATACGTTGAGGCTTTTAACTGAGCTACAGCTATGAACAATATTCAACTCAAAACTCTTTATTTCTATCTGATGCCATCATATTTGGTTATGCAATATAGCTGCTCCTGTGTTGAACACATGTTTTTTATGTTGTTCAACTAGACTTACCAGGATGCTAGAACCATTACTGGATAAGGGAAATGTCCTGCCATCCCTGTACCAGCATGCACATGCATATGGCTGTCATTTCCACTTGATAGAAAGAATGCAAGAATCCTTTTAGAATATTACATATTCATAATATGAGATTAGGAGATCCTATGAATATATATTATATGTATATTTATATATATATTCCTCTCTTTATTTGCTGAAGTTTTAAGTTGGTTTTATTTGATTTGTTTTAACACCATGCACTGTTGGGGAGTAGAATGTCTATGCTTGTCCAGTCAAATACATATTCCTTTAGTAAGCTGCATCTATTTTGCTCCATTGTGAAGTTGTAAGGTTCATTTTCAGTTAGCTTGCATGATCCAATATGATGGTTTAATTAAAATCCTTAAATGGGAATTGCCAATGTAATGGAGTTGTTGATGTCTCATTTGATCTTTCGTGACACTGTAACTAACTATTCATCATCGATTACTTAATTTATTTTGTTCTTGGATAAAACTAGCAACTCTTGTTTCTCAGATCAAAATGTTCATTTCTTCACTGCAGGACACTGCTAAAGTCATTCGGAAGATGATCGAGAAAAACCCAGATTCACTTAATTTCAATGTGATGGCTATTTCAAAGAAGCTTTGAAGGGAACAGAAAGAAAATGGTATCATTCTGAGGATACAGCTACAACACTGAGAGCTTTGTAAATCTTCCGGTTCTGTTAATTGCCATTGTTAAGGTTTTCCTAGTTCTTACCTCCCCTCACAATAGTAGTGATGGTCCTGTCCTCTGATAAATATTTCTGTGTGGTGGGTACTGTTTCGTTGTGATTCTAAGCATCTGACTTTTGCATCCCATGAAAAAGAACCCTGGCAGTTATTGATCTACTATTTGAGTAGGCTAGTGATAATGTCAATTAATTGCCTTTGGCAGCATCCACTTGAACCTTCACAATTTCCCATGGTTAGTGAAGACAGCGAGTGAAGCATAACAGTTGATGAAAGGAATGACAGAAATTAAGTGCATGAAAACCATATTCACCGGCCTGGTTTTTCTCTCTCTTTTTTAACTTTCCATCTGCAGATGAGTATGGTTTCCCGTATGCTCAGCCTTGTCCTTCATTTCCCTAGCAGCACTAGCAATCTTATCTCTGGCTATCCATCTGATCAGCTCCGATTGGGTGTTTCCCGGTTTCATATCTGTACATCCAATAGACCATGAAGCTAGAAGTGGCACACTGGCACCAAATCCTCAAATCCTTCATTTCCCAACGATGCAGTTGAAAGAATCATTTAGAGAGAATCTGAGGGTAACTCCCAATTATCTGGAATCTCGGAGAATCAATTTATTACTATCTGCATAAAAAGCTCGAGGATAGAGAAATAATAAGTCTTACATTAATCCAAATTGGGAGTGCTTTTGTGTTATATTCGATGGATAGATGGAATACTCCCTATTTTTCAGATAATGGGAGTATTAATGTATTTATTTATAAAAAATAATAAAAAGGATTAATAAATTTATAATTCAAATCTTGAACACGTTCCTAAACCAAACAAATGAAGTCTTTGATCAATCGAATTAAATACAATAATATTCTTTATTCTTCTTTTCCATACAATCATTTTGAAATAAAATTTCTCTATTTAGATGATTATCATTTTGAGGGGGAGGGAATATAAACTTAGCAGATCTATTATATATTAAAAGATCTAGAATGAAATTATTAGTGCTTGAATCATGTTTGTTTTTGGTTTTTTTTAAACCAAGTAATTTTTAAAACTTAAACATTAGGTTAATTATTTCCAGACCATCCTGAACTTTTTTAAAATTTGGTTTTGATCCCCCAACTTTGAATCGTCTGCTTTTATCTCTCCAACAATGAAAAGTTATTTTTAGTATTAAGCCCTGAGGGAAGATCAGCTGGGTCACTTTTCCGGGGCAATCTTGTCTTTCTCTTCTTTCTTTCTTCTTCTTCCTCTTCCTTTTTTTGACGGTGGGCATCGCCTCTGCAACAACCCAGTTCCATTAACCCAAAAAAGGATAGCGATTCCCAATCTCTCGGAGTTTTGGAAACGCCACTGTAGGCACTCCCCACAGCCAAATGCCGCTTGCCGTTGTCGGCTTGATCTACTCAGACTTGATACGCAACCCCTTTCCCTATCTGCTATTCTTTGCCTTATTCCTCTACCGATCTGCCCTTACCATAACCAAACTGCCCCCTTTCCTTCCCGACAGTGGACTGCAACCCTCCTTTCCTACCCTTTTTTCCTTTTCCCCCTCAATCCCGTTGTTCATACAACATCGAGCAGATCTTAACTTTCTAAGCCCAACCTAGCCTCCATCAACCCTCTTCAGAAAGATCTACTAGCCAATGCCCACTAATGTCGCGGCCGGCAACCATGGCTGCTCCTCCAGGGCCTACACCTCTGTCTACAATCCCACCTCTCTTACCTAAACCCTCATTTGCCGCATTCAAGTTTTGAGTTGTAAAGATGGATTCTTCACAGAAGGTTGTAACATGTTCAAATTTTGGATCGAAAATACCCCTGAAAAATGGCATGTGAACTGACACATGGAGGTCCTCCTGCAGCACTTAACTCCCAAAATACGTGGAAGGGTCCATGTTTTTATAACTTTTCATTGATGGGGGTTAACATTATATAATTCAAATTCAAGAGTTAAAATTAGATTTTGAAAAAGTTAAAAGACGTTTGAATTACTCTCAATATCATGGTATTTCAAACCCTTTTCGATTCTATTCTATTCGAAAATGGGCGAAATCTTGATTCAAGCACAACACTCATTCCCCTACTTTGATTTCCTTCACTTATCCCTTTTCATGAATAAAATATGAATGATTTTAACTAATAATAAAATGTTTGATACAAAACTCTTTCATTGCAATTTTTAATCTCAAACACTTTCATCATGGTCTTACTTATTAATCAATTAAGGAAAACATGTTTAGTAGCAGCACACTTCAATTTAAAAGGAAAAAAAAAAGACCGGGTCAGGGGGGATAATTTCAAAAAGGAATTTGTATAAAAAGTGCAAGAAGCATAAAAACTTTTCAATTTTTTGATTTAAACACTTGAACTAAATTTGAACTAATTGAATGTGACACTTCCATCTAATTTGATAGTTGAAGCTGACGGAATCTATTTAATCCTACTTAATTTGACCTTTTATGAGGGTAAATTTAAAAGAAAGATGGGTAATGGAATTTGGAAGTTCCTGCAAACTATTTCTTAAGCAAAACCAAAATCCACTTCCCATTTCCGGATCAAATCAAACTTCTAGGGTTCCTCCTTGTTTGCCCCAACAGATTCAAGACTAACTGGCAAGAAACAGAAGACGACCAAACCAATGAAAGCAATCATTAGACGAGGAACCGCCAGAGACCAGCCCCATCCATATTTCAGTGAAAGCAACAACAGAGCCTGTAATGTTCCCAATAGATGTGTGGGCATTCCATATTCCCATTATAAGTCCTCTTTTCTTCTTCCCAAGCCAAATTGCCCACGACTGCTACAACTGAAGGCCACCCGGTAGACCGGAATAATCTGGCCAACATTTGGAGGATCAAATAGCAATAGAAGATATGGATATTAGCCCAATGTACAAAAATTTTAATTCTCAAGATATGTTGAATATGAAAATTTTAGAGGGTAAATACTATACTTTGCATTGAAAGATGTGAATTTCACTGATAGAAAAAGCATTTGAAGCACAAATGCTGAGTTTACATCCCTGTTAATAATTCCAATGCGTTTTATAAATAATTTCCATTTTGATTATTTTCTTTCTAACATTTTCCATTGAGTAAGGAGCATATATGAGAATTCGTTGGTGCCATTTTTTAACTTAAATTTTCGTTTTATTTGTACAAATATCGAGTTGAAACGTTATGCATTTTCTGAACTGCAAGAAAGTTTATAAACATAGGAGATACTGATGGTAGTGACATGAAGGGAAAAAACTGATGATATTCCCGTTCCTTCTTTTACCCTTATTTGATAAGATAAACTTTTGATCTAGACTTCACTAAAAACTTCTCTTATAGCTGCAGTTTTTTTAAGTTTGGTTCATAGGATCGGATCCCAAACTTCAATGAGCATGGATACCTCTTTGTCATGATTATTCTGTGTATTTATCTTACATTTTTCATGTGGGAGCATGCAGAGTAAAAAGTTCGTTATGTTATTGTTTTTTATTTCATGAACTATTTGCAATGCATAAAGTAAGATCTCTTGGATATGCTTTTAGGAAAATATAAGCTTTTGATTAAATTTCGTCGATCTGATGGTAGAAGATCAACCCTCAAAGTGTTGTCTTTCCCCTAATGAGTTTGGATTCTTCACTCGATTGTTTTCAGGTATGTCACTTGAGGATGGAAATTAGACAGATGGCCTCTGCTCATCCAATTACCATCCTTCATGGTGGCTCTGGGTAAAATGGCATGTTCATAATGGATTCTGATTTAAAATTATCTGATAGAATGTACCAAATCATACATCATTCACAACAGAACTAACTACGCTTACTGACGCAGACATCAACTGGGTCAGGGTTGTTTTGCTAACATTTGACACCTATGTTTATTCTTTGACAAGTTTTTCTTTCAATTGAGTTTGTTGTCGGCAGGTTTTCAACTGTCATCCGATATTGCAATGACAGAATATTTGAAGTAGAAGAAAGGAACAGTAATTGCATGGCATTTAGGAAGAAAGGTTCCTGTTAGGATCTTAAATGTGAAATAAGTACTATTTATGTGCTTAGGATCTTACACCTTTGTACATCGCATGATTTCCATATACACTTACCTATTTGAAGCTTTTGCTGATGAGATGGTTAAATATTTCTTTAGTTTGCTTAAGATAAGCTGTATTGTTTTTAGTTTTCTTTCTGTTACCATATATCATTATCACAGATGATTGGGAGTAGTTTTAGTTTTCTATTTCTTCGTGCAATGGAAAAAGCCCTGAAGGTTTGTATTTTGTGTGGCTGTTAGCTAATTGCCTGAGGCTTACTGTTATTAATGTGCTTTCTTTTATGCATTTTACAGCCAAAACGCAATGCAGGCTCAAAACGTCATCATGTCCATAGTTGCAGTCTGGTTTGAGCAAAGAAGTTTTAGGGGTATCATTCTTTGGAAGAGTTATTTGTATATATATATATATATATATATCATTCTTCAGCATTTGTCTCTTCTGGGTTGAATTGAAGCCTTTTAATGATAGTTTAGAGTTCATTTTGAATTGAAGGATGGAGGTTTGTCCTTCCCATCACTTACCAGTGAAAAATAAAAGCATTGGAATTATTCAGTTAGAGAGTTTGTTGGAAATTTTTAAGTTTTGGCGATTGTTTGTTTTTGAATGGTTGTTAGAAAACAATTTTGATTATAAATTGTTTTTGAATGGTTATATTTGATACTCTGTTACATGAATAAAAACAATTTTGATTATAAATAACAGAGATAAAATATATATAAATTATCTATATATATAAAAATTGTTATACAATTATTAAGACAAGGATTATTATTATACTTTTAATAATTTTTCCACTCACATGTAAGGTGAGAGTTTGAAACTTACATAATTTGACATTTAAGATAACTTGATAGGTCCAATAGCCTTGATTTGATGATATTTCCAATAACTTCTGACAAAAAGTTTAAGCCATAAAACTCCTTTATCTAAAGAATTTTAAATTTTGATTTGATAATGTATTATTATTCTCAAGTAAGTGTCTTTGTTCTACATTTCATAATTTTTTTTTCTTAATTTAAAAATTCATCCATTTCTATTCATGTAAGAAAAATATATATGTTCTCTATCCTGATTTATCGATTCACATTGAATTTTTTACAAAGATGAGGTATACAATTATTAGGTAATAGTTTTTAGATAATTTAACTAGAATATCTTTAATTATTAGGAGAATAGGTAAATGTTTTTTAAGTAGTAATGATTTTTTTAAAGTTTAAAAGTGCAAAATGTTAAAATTGCATTAAATATCTTCCTAAATGGAAAAATATTTTAGGATAATTTTTTCTCTTTAAATTAGGACGGATCGAGGGAGTATATAAGCCTATTTGGGTAAGACTAGTTTTGACAAAACTTGGAAAGTGAGTTCTTGAAGTAAAGGTAATTTTTTGAAACAATACGGTTGAAAAGGTGAATCCAAGAATGACATCCAAAGTTGCAGTTTAAATTCCAAAGACGTCAATTCCCATTGATGATGGCAATTGATAAGAGTCAAAACTAATCGTTTTCTAGCATTGGTATTTTCTTGATAAGACCTGTATTCACACACGACTAACTTTACATTGTATTTTAAATTACAAATAGGAAAGGTTTAAAATTTATAATATCTTATTCGGAAGACAACATTGTAGAAGAAACTAAAAATGTAATTTACCAAAAAGTATTTTAAAATTCGTAACATTTAATTATAATATTTTTTATATGAGATGTATGTGTTTATAAATTGAAGTGTAATAATATTATATACTCGATAACCAGCATCGCACGGGTATTGCACTAGTAAGCACTAGTAATATATAAGAGATATCCTACGTACCTACCATTATATTTATATCACTAGTAATGCTGAGCATATATTTATATTTATATTAAATTGTCCTAATATTGATTATTATTGTTATGCATTTTATGTATTATACAATTATAACATCCATATATTAGATAATATATATATACACAACATATATATTAAGTATGATATATATAGAAATATCTTACTGTACCTACTACCTATCTTTATGTTGTATTTATATTAAATTATCATAATATTAATTATTATTATAATGCATTTTATTTATAGTATCCTAATATTGACTATTATTGTATGCATTTTATATACTTTACAATGATAACATCTATATATATATATATATATATATATATATATAAAATTATCTTACCGTAAATACCTTTATATTGTATTTATATTAAATTATTCTAATATTGTTTATTAATGCTATAAAATACTATATAATTATAACATCCATCTATATATAAATATATATATATATTTTCTATTATATGTTTCACCGCACAGTACATCAGTATATGGATAAAAAAAGATGTTTTAAAAAAAAAAAAATCTTGTAACAATTGAACTAGATGATGGCAACCAGAGAACCAAGGGGCACGACACCGTTCCAGCCAACACAGCACCCTACATCCAGTCACTACCACCCACCATGTGGTGTAGAAAAAAAAAAAAAAAAACCACAACACAACCCCACTATTAATGGGCTTGGTTTTGGCAAAAAAAAAAGTACGGTTAGGATTTGGATAAATTTAAAAAGGTTAGGCATTAACGGAGAAAGGCAGGGGAGGGCAGCACCTATCATGCCACACCTTCGCTGGACGATCCGAAGTAGAGAAGGAAGAGAGAAGCAGGGATGCGACACAACACTGGCATCGACGAAGCAGAGAGATTCTGTGAGTTGAGCAATTTTTTTTAAAAAAAATTTTAAAAAACAGTGCCTCGCCAAAATGATATCATTTTGGCTTGGTGCAGAGTGTGTGATAGAACGCATAATAAAAAACCTTTATATATATATACAATTCTGCTAGAGTGAGCTCCACCGCTTGCAGTTGGAGACGCGAAAGGAAACGGAATGACGGCCCAACAATGGAATTAACAAAATGCTATACCAACTCTCTTTATATCCATAACCAGCTCCAAGAAGGCTTATTTCTAAGCAATTTCGGCTCCTGAATATCCTGATTTCTTAAATTTCTTTTCCACAAGCAAGAAATTGTAATTTTCCTCTTTGAGTTACAATTTTTCATATGAAAAATAAATACAACAAGTTCAAAACTTTACACTCCATGTCCCAAGTCTTTCTTCCCTTTTTTACCTCTTGAATAAGAGTAACTCATGCTTACCTTAAATGTTCCAAAACAAGGAACAAAAACTTACACCGGTTATCCCTAATAATCATAGACTAAAAGAAGACATTAAATACTAGATTCGAAAATTTAAAGCTTAACACTTAATAAAAGAATGCATCATATACTTATGAAAGTCAAGCTAAAGCACTACAAAGGGCTTAAAAGAGAATTCAAGATTCCATCAGCAATACAGATTTAGCAACTCAAGAAGTCTCACTAATTACTAAAAGAATATCTAAAATATGGACAGCTTGAGAAGTCGTAGAACCCAGCTCAAGAAAATTTGTCCACCATTACAAACATTGAGAATCTTCTTTGCTATCCGAGGACAAAAATGGAATTGTCAATGGATGTAAACTCTTGTATTCTGCTAACATCATTTAACCTATTTTTAGAGAACTAAAGCTATGCAAAAACCCATATACATTTTCTACGAAGAAAACCCATGGAAGGAGTGTATACCATGATATTAGAAAACCTAGCTAACTTCAAAAGTTGCAGGAAGAATTCAGTTGCTGTCAGAGGATTTCAAAACTTGTCAGAGGGTATTGGAACATCTTGTTGTTCCTTCCCCTTTCCCGTTCCGATGCTAGACTTCCTCTTCATTGTCCCGAAGTCGCTCAGATCTCTTTCCCACCGGTGCTTCAACTCTCTCTTTCCTGTCGTTCTTCGGCCAGTCAGTGCCTTACCTCCCTCTTTTGACGTTGTTCTTCGACCAGAGAGTTTTTCATCTTCTCTTTCCGGTCGTTCTCCGACCAGTAAGAGCAGTGCCAAAATCGAATTTGTCTATCGGAGCAAGGGCGGGGTGCTGGGAGGATTTGGGGAAAAAATGCAGAGTGGATGGCGTGGAATGGATTGTGACTTGGGAATTCGTTGGGCTGAATTTTGGAACTAAAACGACATCGTTTTGAGCATCTATTCAAAATGACGTCGTTTTATTTAGTCAGATGTTTCCATCTTTGGGATGTCACCTTGTGTCCATTCACGTCTCCAACTACACACGGTGGAGCTCACTCTAACAGAATTATATAAATATAAATAAATAAATATATATGTATATATATATATATATTTATATATATATATATATATATATATAAATATCCTACTATATCTACCTTTATATTGTATTTATATTAAATTGTTCTTATATGTTACATGTTATGTGATCTTATATACTTCAAAATAGATCTAAGTGATCTTATACACCTTAGATTAATTTTCTTTAATAGTTAATAACTAATCGTATATAGTATTTACATGTTTAGATACTTAACGTTATTTACCTATTTTAACATTTCATGTTATTAATTATAATTACTTATAATTAATTATAACTTTGAGTCATTGATGCAAAACGAAAATTATGGTGGGAAAATAGAACCTCAACTGCAATCAACTTCACTCGAAAGTCGTTTACAGGAAAGGGCGAATCAAGAATAAAACGATAATATTCTTGAGACACTATAATAATCGAATTTTATTGAATGAAAAAACTCAAAGCTTCAAAAACATCAAAGTCTGTCGAAACTCAAACAAAAACAGCAATAAATAAACATTAAAACCGAAAGTAGGAAAAATTACAAAAAGATCCCAAAAGTTTCTAAAAATTACAGAAAACTAGAAAAAGGCCCAAAAGTCCATCCAAATGTCCCCGGATGGCCAAAAAATGGCTTTGGTCACAGCATATCTGTGAATATTACTCCCTGGACAGCCCCGGATCGACCCGTCAAATTTCAGCCCATTATGACGCTCCCATAACTTTTCAATTTTTACGTTTCGACCCCAAAAACTTTTCCGATCAACTCCGATTGCCTTGAAACTTCTCTTGCAGACTCTTGGACCTGTGTGGGCCCTCCTAAATATCTTCTTGGGCCAGCTCTGCATCAGTCATAGTTTTAAATAGATTTAAAGGATCCTATTTCATCTACGTACCAACCTTACTATATACATATACATATATATATATATATATATGTATATATATATACGAGAATGCTATAAAACGCAATTGGCGGAGCGCAACTGGACCGCAACAGTCAAAACGACGTCGTTTTGGCTATGAAATAAGTGGATGTATCCTTCAAGCCCACTTATTTCGCAGCCAAA
>JAOXNR010000031.1:11269454-11281804 GCA_028571225.1 Parsonsia alboflavescens | reverse complement strand
ACTTGCTGGTATCTCTAATGAGGGATTCAAATCAAATGTTGTCATGCACAGTGGAAAAGTATATGGGTTTGGAGGAACCAATTCAACCATCAATAACTTTTGTTATATTTTCACATCTAATAATATATATTATTTTTAGTAAACAAATCCTTTCAAATATTAAATATAATCTCATTATAAATCATTCACATATCAATTTTCAATATTCATATTTCAAAAATAACTTTTATGTATATTCATATTATATACGTACACAAAATTATATTGACATGCCTATAATTTTTATAGATTTTTGTATATGTGAACTTTATATCCTAATTATTTTATTTAATTAAACTAAAAGTTTTCGTTATAATAATATAAAAAATTAGTAGAGAGGTTAAGTTTAGAAATAAAATAAAATAAATTATGGATTAAAAAAAGGTAAAATAACTGAAAATTATTATAACACAAAATAAAATAATAGATAGAGGACTAAGGATATCAATCTTCCATACTATTATAATTGAAAATTTTATTTTAATTTTAGGAAATAAAGTTCATGTACATAAGAATCTTTAAAAACTATAGATATGTCAAATATAATTTTGAATATATATACACACATAAAAGTTGTTTTTGAAATACGAATATTGAAAATTGATATGTGAATGATTTATTGTGAGATTATATTTAATATTCAAGAGGAATTTTTATTGAAAATAATATATATTATTAAATGTAAAAATAAAACAAAATATATTGATGATTGAATTGGTTAAAATCTTTTTTTATCTTGAATGTGAGTGTGAAGTTTCAAATCCTATTGTAAACAAAAAATTTTATTTTTAGGTATTTACAATAAGGATCAATGACATAAAAAATAAAGAGGTAGAGGATAAAAAAAGATAAAAAAAAATAATGGAAGATAAAAAACGATAATTTATCTTATAAAATTCTTAAAATACTCTAATTTGACCTATCAAAAACTCTCAAAAATATATTTTCCAATCATTTGAATCAATTGTGTAAAAAAACAAAAGATGGAGGATCAAAAAAATAAAAATAAATCAATATGAATCGAAGTTAAAAAAAAAAAAAAAAAAAAAGGTGGAAAACCAAAAAAATATTAAAAAAAAATTTTATTGAACTTATAAAAATGAAAAAAATGAAGGACGAAAGTTCCATTCTTCCAATAACTGTTCCATCCAACCAAACGGGCTGTTATATGGTCTTTGACTTAACTCTGGATCACCAAACCAAAAAAAAATCTCTGAATCACAAACTTTTTATTGAGTGCGGCTTGTCCTATAAACCTACTTAATATCTGTCAAAAGTCTCGGTTTCGAGTGCTACTTATAGTAGGGAAAGTGCCCACAATAAAAAAAATAAATAAATAAAAAAAGAAACTCTGGATCACAAACTTTTTTAGCAAATTCATGTTGAACAGCAAACCAAACAACCTTGGTGAATCAACAGTTTTGAGTCATGCAAATTTAATTTCATGAATCATAATCATTAATGAAGGAAATTATTCCAATTATTAAAATTATTTTTTCATTACAGAAAGGGCGCCTAGTTGGTAGTCATTTTCATCTATGTTTTCTGTTGTTGCATTTGATTGAATTTTGGTTGTGAATGGAACTGTGGGAACGGATATAAGTGAATTTCGACTATGAAACGAATCTCGGAGTACGGTGTACGATGTCTAGAAATCTAACATCTTCGATAACAATAAGCACCATTGAAAGAAAGATGAATCGAAATCTTCTTCTTCTGATGGCGAATTTTCTCACAGTAACTGCTGCGGGACGTTGGATTCATCACCAAAATGTCTTTACTTACAGAAAGGACACGAATGACTGACTCCCCAGCAGCATTGCCATGAACGCTAAGTCCCTCCAACCAATGAAGATCATGTGTTGGTTCTCGTACGGTATTTCTTTAATCTCCTTGCCAATTTTTAACACGTTTCATATTGTAAAAGATCGAACTTTTTCTAGTATTTTCTTATGGGACTTATCTATTTGAGTGGATATGAGAATTTTGGGTTCTAGATGTTTGATGAGGAAATTTTATTATTCTTATGGGATTTATCTATTTGAGTGGACATGAGAATTTCGGGTTCTAGATGTTTGTTGAGGAAATTTTATTACTGAAAGTTTATTCCATTTAAATTGTCAATAGTAAACAATTAGATTGTTAATTCCATAAAATTTTATTCAGCCCTGATGGACAAAAGTCTTGGGATCATCAGGAAATAATTGAATCTTCATTTACTGAAATTTGAGACTGATTCCATCTCTACTAAGGCACTTGGCATAGATTATAATAATATAAATGTTAGTTAATTACAAAGTTCTTAGTGACTTAGCACAATGTACCGTGAATATGACACAAAAAAATGATTTGGAAACATTTGGTAGAATTTCTTCTTTTGTTTTGGGAGGTGTCCTTTAGCTGTGTTGAATCTACCGATCAAGACTTTAAAGCTAATAATTTGTCTTCTAATGGCTGATCTCAGTTAACCTTTTCTTCTCTAGTTTCTCCCAATATGCTGGCATGTTCCCAATAACAATGCTGTTATTTGAGTTGTGGGCTCGTCCCAGGTTATTATATATAATGAAGAGATAGCATGGTTCTCTTCCTCCTCTCTGTTGCTTTGACAATACCTGGCAACTGGTGTTGCATTTCAAATAGCCCTGAAAAGTTAATGAGAACAAGTAGTCAAGTTCTGTAGCAAGGTGATCATGAATTCCAAACATTGTGTTTACTGTCTGTGTCCTGAATCATGACCACATTGCCTATTTTCTGCTTGAAAATTTTGGCTCTTCTCTCCATAATTCAAGTAATAGGGGGTAGAAATATCATGATGATTCTCCTATTTGGCAATAACATTTCTTGGATGACACTGGGGAAGCTTGAGTTTGATCCATTATCAATTTGACTTGGGACATTAAATTACAAATTCTGAATGCTGCATTTTAGGCATCAGTGATGTTTTGATCCAAATCTTCATCTTCTTCTTCTTCTACTGAACCAAAGTTTAGTGATGCAAATTCTAAGTTATCCTTACAAACCAACTCGTCCAGTTCAAGTATTTTATGAGAACAGGATAATACTTTACAAGAGGAAGGCATGGGGAGGGGTCAATTCGTGAACTAGTGGAATGGTTAAACATTGTGCATCAGGATGCTAAAAACAAAAAACAAACCATGCGACTTTGAAGAAAGTCATTTAATCTATTTCTTGAATTCTTGTTGGCATGAAGTAGAGGTGACATAACAATTTTTATTATCTGCAGATATTGAGGTCCAAAGCAGGGAAGCTCTGATGGATGCAGATAAAACCAAAGCAGCCCTTGAAGCAATTAGTAATGAAGCTGTTGATTTGGTAAAGTATAATGCATCTTGCATCTATTGTAGTTTTATGAAGTTCCATTACTTTCATAAATGATATGTTCATATTTTATGCATCAAACCTATATGAAGGCGTAACTCATAATCAACTCTGCATGATGTTGATCAACTCTCTGTTGTGGAAGCTCTTTATTCAAGAAACAGTAACCATCTTAAGATGAGGTTTAGATTTGTAAAGCAAATGATACTCTAGATTGATCACTTGCAGTTGTGGTTTTAGACTGTTTAGAACTTACATGTGCTTTTACAAAAGAAACTTCCTCGCATTTAAACAGAACAAGAAGCATGTGAGAAATTGCATTGAGAAACCATAAGAGTAACATGCTTCATATTTGTCTACTGCACAAAAACCATATTGGTTGTGTCAGTGATCATCACAGTTATTGGTGTCAATTGCTCAATCATATCTGAAAGGAATTTCATCAAACTAAATGATTAAGCTGAATCATGAGGATGAACCTAGAATAAGATGGGAAACTTCGTCCACCTATATTAATCTTGCATTTCAGTTAAAAGAATTCAGGATGTGACTAAGTAGAAACTGAAACATCTATGGCAGGAAAATATTCCTATTGAAGAAGTTTTTGAGAAGTTGAAATGCTCCAAGGATGGTCTTAATTCTGATGAGGTTCAAGCCCGTTTAGCTGTATTTGGATACAATAAGCTTGAAGAGAAGAAGGTTTGTTATCAACTATGATATATTCCTCTTCCTTTATCTTATTCTTATGTCCTAGTACCAAATCCTCCATAAAGCAATTTCTTATATATTCTTTTCTGACTTTATCTATTCTATTTCTTTTCCTTAGGAGAGTAAAATACTTAAATTTTTGGGCTTCATGTGGAATCCCCTTTCTTGGGTCATGGAAGCTGCAGCTATTGTTGCTATTGCTGTTCCACGTGGGGAGGTACTTTCTTAGAATGAACCCATCTTATGTCTAAAATAATACTTCAGTTGGAGGGAAGGGAACAGAATATATGGAAACTGTGTGTAACTTGCAGCTATGACATATTTGGTTGCAGGATAAGAAACCAAAAGTTGACTACCAAGATTTTGTTGGCATTCTTGTGTTATTAGTGATCAACTCAACCATTAGTTTCATAGAGGAAAATAATGCAGGAAATGCAGCTGCAGCTCTTATGGCCAGATTGGCTCCAAAAGCCAAGGTCAGATTCAAAAGAAAGCTTTTCAGACATTACTCTTGTAAAATTTCTATATATCTTGGGTTCTGTATCATGTAAATTCTCTATCAGGTTTTGCGTGATGAGAAATGGAATGAAGAAGATGCAGGTGTGTTGGTTCCAGGAGACATTATAAGCATAAAACTTGGGGACATAATCCCTGCGGATGCAAGACTACTTCAAGGAGACCCTTTGAAAATTGATCAGGTATTATGAGTAGCTTAGGTGTAAGAAATGGGCTTACAGTGGACCAATGCTCCACTGTTTAAATAGTTTGATCCTGAATTCCAACCAGGAAATGGTTCATATCCTGTTTGAGAGGATCCCGAGATATTTCTCTTTCTTCTTGTTTGTAGTAGATCCTCTAACTCTTGATTGTGATTGCACAGTTCATAAGAAATTTGTTATTGTGATTTTGCTTGCAATTGTACAAACTGTAATCTAGTATGAACTTCTATAGGAAGGTTCAGGACACAGTGATTCAAAATTATTAGCATACATGATATGGCATGTCACATCTGAAGCTTTAAGAATGTTCTTTGTTGCCTTTTCTTTAAGAAGTGTATTAATTTTGTAATCATTGTTCTGAACAAATTTGCATCATATGGTTGTTACACAGTTTGAAGGACTTGTTTTATTGCTTTTCATTAGGATTTTAAACCGACGAAGTGATGAGCATTTAACATTTTACATATACTTTCTTACTATATGCTTAAATTTTTATTTTCTCCTCTCCTCGAATTATTCTGTTTGGTGATTGAAATATCTGAGTATAAATCTTTTTAGTTCTGACTCAGTATGTGTATCATTGCTGACAACAGTCTGTTTGCAGTCTGCTCTCACAGGAGAGTCACTTCCAGTGACCAAGAATCCTGGTGATGTGATATACTCAGGTTCAACATGTAAACAAGGTGAGATTGAAGCAGTTGTTATAGCAACAGGATTGCATACTTTCTTTGGTAAGGCAGCTCATCTGGTGGAAACCACCACACATGTTGGTCACTTTCAGCAAGTAAGTTTCCAATTGAATTTGCCTTGATTAAACATTCCTACTACAATTCTTGTGATGATATTTATATCGATAAGAGAATATGTGCTTGCCCAAAAACATCAAACAGAACTCTATACTTGACCCTATACAGAACTCTATTAATTTGTAATCATTGTTCTGAACAGATTTAGCTTTCTGTTCTAGGTCTTGACAGCTATTGGTAATTTCTGCATTTGCTCAATTGCTGTTGGAATGGTAATTGAAACAATTGTAATGTTTGGGTTGCAAAAGAGGCATGCTGGTGAAGCTATCGGCAACCTTCTTGTTCTACTGATTGGTGGTATTCCCATTGCCATGCCAACAGTTCTTTCGGTGACTATGGCAATTGGTTCCCATCGCTTGTCACAGCAGGTTAGTCAAACTGTTTCCTTGGATAGGGGTTTTGGCTTATAAGAACTTAGACATTTAGCCTTAATATATTGATGCACTTAAACATATTGAACAACTGAATTAAACAGCATTACACTTTCTACAGGGTGCAATAACAAAAAGAATGACAGCAATTGAGGAAATGGCTGGGATGGATGTACTATGCAGTGACAAAACAGGCACCCTAACTCTCAACAAACTAACAGTGGACAAAAATATGATTGAGGTTAGACTTTTTCCTCTCTGAATAAATAAAGGCCAGCTCAATAAACACAGAAATTCAAGTTTTGATAATAAATGTTTGTAAATCTTTAGCTATTGTTTGTTATTTGTTAAGGAATGATCACTCTGCAGTTTGACTTCATGCATGCCAACTGTAAACCAATTTTCAAATAAATATAAAGCATGTTTGAGACATTTATTTTTTCAGAAAACACTATGAAACAAAAGATCTCATCAAGTTCAGTTGGTTCATCACTGTTTTGCAGGTTTTTGCCAAGGGTGTTGACAAAGATACAGTAGTCCTGATGGCTGCAAGAGCTTCAAGATTGGAGAACCAAGATGCTATAGATACTGCAATTGTGTCAATGTTAGGTGATCCCAAAGAGGTACTTAGGTCTGATTTACTTCAAGTAATATGTGTAGCTTGCATTTTTATTCTTCGTAACTTCGCTATAGTAGTTAGTTGTTGACATACCTGACTAAGTACTAATAGGTTCAGTGAAGCAGCTTTTCTAATTTAGTAAATTCAAAAAATATCACAGGGTTTGTGAATCTAATATATTCATTCCTCTCTTGTCGGTTGGACCTAATTTGAGTTTACTGAATTAAGTTTTTGGCTCAATTCTCCAAGGCCCGAGCTGGAATCACCGAAGTTCACTTTCTTCCTTTCAATCCAACTGATAAGAGAACCGCTCTTACCTATATTGATGGTGCTGGTAAAATGCACAGAGTGAGTAAAGGTGCACCTGAGCAGGTATAGAACTCATTAATGCAAGATACTATATTTTGACTAGTCAATGATGTTCTACAAGTTTACCTCCTGTGGTTTCTTGTCAGTTTAGTAATCTGAAAATATTATTGATGTTAATATCTTTGAACTTAAAGCATGTGAGACATAACAAATCCTACAACGCTGCTCGATATACAGTTTATTCTAATCCATGGATATTGGCTCGATTTCCCCAATAGATGAAACTTGGATGGAATGAATTAATTGGCAAATTTGAACGACAGTACCAAGATAAATTTTATATATTACTCATTGATTCTTGCTGACTGACTTTCCTAGTAGGTGTCTTTCTCTGGATTAATGCTTTAACATGAGAACATTCATCATTTTGTGGGTTCATGAGAGGAAACTTTTCTAAGTTTGTTTGTAATTCCAGATTCTCAACATGTGCTGGAATAAAGCTGAAATTGGTAAGAAAGTGCACTCAGTAATTGATAAATTTGCAGATCGTGGACTTAGGTCCCTTGCATGTGCCCGCCAGGTAAATGAACTTAACACATGAATATGTTTTCGATCTTGGATCCTGAATGACAAATAATAATTACCTGTTGGAAATAATACCAGGAAGTCCCTGAAGGCACCAAAGACAGTCTTGGTGGACCATGGGAATTTGTTGGCCTACTCCCTCTGTTTGATCCACCCCGTCATGACAGTGCTGAAACAATCAGAAAAGCTCTAGATCTTGGAGTTAGTGTCAAGATGATTACAGGTAAACATCATGAGTGCTCTTTTTTCACTTTATGGTTCCAATTGTCAAATTGTTACCACCTAAATTCACATGTTCATTGTGTTTGAATTTTTTTCTAGGATGGAGCATCTTTATGTTTCAAATCATTTGTGTTTAATTTAGAAAACAGGTTTGGCGAATATGATGGAAACTTCTTGCAGTCAGAGAAGCACATGGATGCTTTACTGGTTAACAAGCCATGTATTGATCTATTTTGATTTGCAATTAATATTGCAACCTCTTACCCTGATGGTCTCTTCAGCTGCTGAATCAAATTTCATTCATGGAAGCATAATTCTTGAGTCCCCTTTCTCCTTTTTTGCCTTTGTGAGCAGAGAACTCTTGGATCTTTGATATTTAGTATGGTTTGTCAGTTCCACTCAAATAGAGCAGCATTTTATATGAAAGTGCATATCAGCAACATGACTCTGCATAATCATTTTGCCCTTCAAAGCAACGAATAGGTCGACAAAATATTACAGACAGATGTTGTTCTATCATTAAGGTTTTTAGATAAGACTTATCACTTTATAGATTGTTTATACCAGCTTTAGAATTCAACATTACAGGGACATCTTTCAGGTGACCAACTGGCAATTGGAAAGGAAACAGGAAGACGTTTAGGAATGGGGACAAACATGTACCCTTCATCGTTTTTGCTTGGAGATCATAAGGATGAGTCAGTCGCAGCACTACCTATTGAAGAACTTATTGAAAAAGCTGATGGCTTTGCTGGAGTTTTCCCCGGTAATTAAGTTTGCTGTAGTGGTGATTGGCTAAATGTAATTGGTTAGGTATTTTTAATTCCTATCCTCATCTTCCCTACAGAGCACAAGTATGAGATTGTCAAAATATTGCAAAGTAGAAAGCACATTTGTGGAATGACCGGGGATGGAGTTAACGATGCACCTGCACTGAAGAAAGCAGATATAGGAATTGCTGTCTCAGATGCGACAGATGCAGCACGAAGTGCTTCAGATATTGTTCTGACTGAACCTGGACTAAGTGTTATTATTAGTGCTGTATTGACCAGCCGAGCTATCTTTCAGAGAATGAAAAACTATACGGTAATGTAATTGTCATTTAATACATCCCTTCTGGAAAGAGTATTCTTGAATTTTGTAAACCATGTATTCTGAACTCTTTTATTTGCCAGATTTATGCGGTATCCATTACAATCCGTATTGTGGTAAGTTAGAGAGTTGCTTGAATCCAGTTTCTGAACTAATTCTGAATCTCAAAGATTCTGCTTGCTAGAATTTTTGTATATTTGTTCATGACACCGGTGCCTCAACAGTTAGGATTTATGTTGCTTACTGCTTTCTGGAGATTCAACTTCCCGCCTTTCATGGTTCTTGTCATTGCAATTCTCAATGATGGTGAGCATATCTATGACCAGTTTCTTAGAACCTTTGACCTATCCTCATTTGTCTTCATATTATGTTGCTGAGGGCATTGTTTTCAGGAACCATAATGACCATATCCAAAGACAGGGTGAAGCCCTCTCCGGTTCCTGACAGCTGGAAGCTTAGTGAAATTTTTGCTACAGGAATTATCATTGGCAGTTATCTTGCTCTGATGACTGTCATATTTTTCTATTTGATGTATAAAACAAGCTTCTTTGCAGTAAGTACACTTCTTATCACCCAAAGTCACTTTCTTTACAAATATATATATATATATATATATGTATATCTCTTCTTTAACTTTTTGGAGTTGGTAATTTAGTTGTGGGGTAAATGATGGCCGAACATTGATGAATAAATGGCATGTAATCAGAATGACCAGAATGAAAAAATGTTTCATATGTTCAAGTTATTTTGAATAAACTCAAAAAGAAATCATGGAATAGTTTCCATTTATCGTGTCTGTATCTTCTTCCAGGACCATTTC
This sequence comes from Parsonsia alboflavescens, assembly GCA_028571225.1. Taxonomy (NCBI): domain Eukaryota; kingdom Viridiplantae; phylum Streptophyta; class Magnoliopsida; order Gentianales; family Apocynaceae; genus Parsonsia; species Parsonsia alboflavescens. The sequence continues at coordinate 11,272,175 of JAOXNR010000031.1, read as the reverse complement.
CATCTAACTGACTTCAATGAAAAGTTTTATGATCTTTCAAATGAGAGTGTGGCAAAGCCATTCAAAGCACAGCTGTCATCTGCTGTCTATCTCCAAGTTAGCACCATCAGCCAAGCCCTGATCTTTGTGACACGTTCCCGAGGGTGGTCATTCACAGAGAGACCTGGTCTTCTTCTTGTTGCTGCCTTCATTATTGCTCAATTGGTAAGCATAGTTCACAAGCTCCTTTAGATTTCAAAAATCATCGTATAGAAGGAGCTGAGTATGAGAAGATTTCCTTGAAATGTTTGATTTCTATCCTCGCCTCCTTCATAACCTAACCTTTTTTGTAACTAGATACAGCTACATGAAAGACAGGTCTATTTCTTATATAAAACAGATGAGTCTCTACTATAATGATAAATTTTGAATGATGCATTATTATCCTGCAGTTTGCAACCATACTCACTGCTGTTGTCACGTCGGAATTTTGTGGTATCAAAAAGATTGGATGGGGTTGGACTGCTGTTATTTGGTTGTTTAACATCATAAGCTATTTGCTGCTTGATCCTATCAAATTTGTTGTTCGTTATGTTCTCAGCGGGAAAGCCTGGAATTTGCTACTAGACCAAAGGGTAACTGAAGACCATGGTCTTCTCTCGCATGCAATTTTTTATCTTTTCCCCAATCTTTCTTGGAAGTCCATTATGCCATATGAGTTTACTGATGGCGAACTGTTCATTACCAGATGGCTTTTACCAACCAAAAGCATTTCGGGAAGGAGGCTCGAGAGGCAGCTTGGGCTGCTGAGCAGCGAACACTTCATGGCCTTCAATCAGCAGAAACACGAAAGTTTGCTGAAAAATACAATTTCAGGGAAATAAACATGCTGGCTGAAGATGCAAGAAGACGTGCAGAGATTGCAAGGTTAGTCATTTCTTGATCACAAACTGGCAATGGAACCGAAACTTCTTCAATAATGTTTTCAAACTTATGTTGATATCTGTATAATGTACTAATGGCTTCGCCTTCGCCTTCCTCCTCAACAGATTAAGGGAACTTCACACTCTGAAAGGCAGAGTGGAATCATTTGCGAAACTCCGAGGATTAGATTTAGATGTCAATTCTCATTACACCCTCTGATTAATGTTTCTGCAGTTTGACAACATTCTAGCTTTCTTGACCATTTCTTTTCTGTTTTGTAATCCAGTGAATTTTGCACTAAAAAGACAACTTCCCTTATTCCTTCCTATGATTTATGTTTAGTTCAAATGTAATTCTTCCTTGATCCTGGGGGGCCATGTCTTCTTATCATAGTTGTGCACTTGAGAGGAGTTTATCAATAAAAGCTCTTGCAAATACTGAGCAATCAAATATTCCCTGACTAATTTATAAGTCGTTAACAGGAATTTTTTCAAAACTAAAACAGTATATTTTTTTTTATTAAATATTTTTTATTTAAGATTTTAATTAAACTAATCATTTATTATCTCCTATATATAAAAGAAGACAGTTATAGCCTCGTTAAGTGATAAATGTCACTAATTAAATTTTTTCCATGGATAAAATCTCAAGAAAAAAATATATTATTAATTATAAATATTATTTTTTAAAAGAAAAATGTGATGTATTTAATTGTATTTGAATATATAATATTTAATTAATATTATGTACTAAAAGAAAATTTAATTTCAATGAATTTTGAATATATATATAAATATAAATATATATATATATATATTTATATGGTTTTGGGTAATAAATCCACAGCACAACAAAACCTTTTTATCTGAAAATATTGTTCATATTTTTCTCATTTGCTTTATAAATATTAATTTTTTAAAATGATGTAGAGAGGGAAAAAAAGAAAGTTACTAATATAATGTGGCAAATTCAAGACTACTATTCAAACGGTCACAAATGATTATTAACTGAAATATTGTTGAACTAAATGTCAGTTTCTGGCTCAGCAAGAAGGAATTTAGCTGAGCCAAAACCTGAATGTATCTCAGGAATATTTCAATTAATACCTGTTTCTGACTATTTGAATGGTGTATTATCAAATTTACCCTTGTTAATTTGGTCACATGATAGTTGATTCTTTTTTTTTGTTTTTAGAATAGGGTTAAAATTAATAAAGTTGTCAAATCATAATTTTTTTGGGGATCAACATTGCCAAAAATATAGTTAAGGACCAAAGTAGTAAACTGATCAAGGTAAGATTCTAAAACATCAAATTACGATAATAAAACTAAAAGTAAATTAAAACTACAATTAACTCATATATTTAACCAAAATAACTATAATAATAATATATTTATTATTATTATTTAATAAATAAAAAATATATGATTGATTTGATTCGATTGTAATAGGTTATTTTTCATCTAAATCCAACAACTAGTAGTTTAGAAAATTCATCCTATCAATTTGAGTAATTGGATGTAATTGATTTTTACTTGGATTGGATTAGTTGGAATTGACTAGATTAGATTTGAACACCCCTAGTTATGGGTTGTCCCCTTAGAATGTTGCTTTCTATAGTTTCTATATTGCTAAATTTGTTTTTCCACCTTTTAGTTCTTGAATTAGATATTTTTTGGCTAGAATATCTGAAATTTCGATATAAATTGATTCAAAAGGAGTTTAATCTCCAACCTTCCGTATAGAATTTTTTAAAAAATTTTAATAGCAAATGATCCTCTTCCCCCTCCCCCTCCCCACCCCCCTGCCCCCAGCCCC
>JAOXNR010000031.1:11238652-11250856 GCA_028571225.1 Parsonsia alboflavescens | reverse complement strand
TTATATAAATAAAAATACATTATACTTTATATCAAGAAAGTAAAATAATAATATTATAATGACTCCACCAATGTCTATCTACTAAAAATAATAATAATAAGTTATAATTATAATATGTTTTAAAATTAAAATGCTCGGGGTAAAGTTTTATACAATGATTTTAAATAATAAATTATTATAGATTTTTCTGTGAAATATTATGTTTAGGATTTACATAATACTTTTTTATGCGATAACACATTTTTTATATTTGTAAGGATATGGATCATGAATGTCACGAGGGCAACAATAGCCAAGAAACTTTTTCTCGTGCCGAGCAATAGTCTCCTAGTATGGGGGAAAGTTTCGTGGTTATCACTTTCCTTGGGGCATGAATGAAAGTGCATCCAACTTGTTATCTTGTGATTAAGGCTTCTCTTACCATGCTCTGTACTTCGGCTAACGAGTTAAAGAGATGAAAAGTCAATATCTCGTTTTACCATTTAAATGATGCTTACTTTCCTGATGAAAATAGGAAGGGGCAGTAGGTGGAGAAGTTCAAAAAAATTCTCGTTGAGATGCCTGACATTCTAATACTTGATGGGGATCACATATTGCACAACCAGAATAGCTTATTGTGAAAGGCTTTGACAAAAGTTGGGACAAAAACGACAAATAATCCTATCTGGTGCTAAAGGGAAAAACTATCTTGCAAAAGGAAGATGGACTTCTTTGACAAGCCTAAAGTATTAGAATATTGATGATGCAGTAGAGGAACTAAGAGCAATGTTGGATCCATTTGTCCACGTACACAAAGGAAGGTACTATTCTTGACATTTTTTGTGCCTAACAACCGGAGAGAGGTGTTTGTGAGATGGAGGTGACAGATCCACCTGCTCTAGTTGAAGTTCGGACTATCGATCAGGTTAGATTAAACATCTTTCTGTTTTTGAATATTTCATATGTGAACCAATTTTAGTAGTTAGTTAATTTATTTTAAATAACATGCGGAAGGCGATGAATTTGAGAGGGAGGTGGCAGATCCACATGCTCCAATCGAGGTCCGGACTACAGATCAAATTAGATTAAACATCTTTCGATTTTTGAATATTTCATACGTAAACCAATTTTCATAGTTAGGTAATTTATTTTAAATAGCAAGCAGAGGGCGATGCTGGTGAGAGGGAGGCTTCGCCCACTCAGCCTAGTACTGTTGTATCTGACCCTGTTGTTCAGGTAAGACATGACATAATTAGCTAAGTTTCTTTGTATTTTTTTTGACTTCATCTATATATCTGGTTCGAGTGTATTTAATTTAATTTATTTATATTCTAATAATTTGATTTAAAATTATCTCAGGAGAGAGGATATGCTATTCAAACCAAGGTCCGAGCTGCAAACCTCCTATTACCTTTCACGGACTCCTCTCACCATATACATTATGGGCCTCCAAAAAAGAAGTCCATAACAAAAAAAGAGAGAGAGGAAGGTCCGGTAGGGAAGCTAGGGGAGGGCTCTGTATTATTTCTAGTGGACACACCCACAAACTGGAGCTGCTTGGATAATTTCTGCTCTTCCAGAGAATTGAAGAGGTATTTACATGCATTCCGTCAATACAATTTAGATTTCTCTTCATAATTAAGTTACTGTGTCGTTTTAGTATGTTTGAGTTATTGTTTATATTTTTTTTAACAATTGTAGTTTTTTTTATGGTAGCCGCTCGATGGGGGGATTCCTCTCCTTTGATGGGAAATTTTTGAGAATCGTTGGAGATTACACTTAAGAGCTAGAGGACCTTCATGTCGATCAGTTCATCAAAGGGCTCCAATGGGTAGCTACAGTGAATCCGGATGACTACCCCATGGCAGAGAGGTTCGCCATCGTCCCGCCTTATCTCTACTTAAGTGTTTTATTTATTTTTATCAAGTGTATAAAGTATTTTGTTTATATAATATCAATTAAAAATGACATCATTCCGCTTTCGTTTCTACATTCGCCGGAGAGAAGCCTGAGACCCACAAGTTCAATGAAGGTTCCATCGACTGTGTGAAGGGATTCGGAGATGACGATGAAATCGCCTGGTGACAGGTCGATGAGGTAATAAACATATTGACTATTTATTATTTTATTTTAAGTTACGTTTCATTGGGTACTTTTACAGATCTCATCGAAGAAGGCGAAGGTCACTCTATATGATTCGAGGCCAGCATGGGATAAAATGGCCAAGGCACGCAGGATAGAGATGATGGATCTGGTCTGTAGGATGTTGCCGCACCTTCTGGTACAAACCGACTATTATTCCACAATGGGAGTTACTACTGCTCCACCTACCAAGTTCGGATACGAGTTTTTTGGCATTAAAGTAGTTTCGAGTCAGCTTGATTCGACTATCTGTGGGGCCTACATTGCATATTACATGGCACGACTATTGAGAGGGTATGTTGGGATGATGCCATCACTGACGAATATTCCAGATGCACCCCAACATATCAGGGACAAGATAGCACTGATCACGCTTGATTATTGCAGCAATACATAAATTTCTGTCCTAGTGATTTTTTGTTTTATATCATGTATATATTTTGGACAGTATGTAAATTATGTAAGAAAATGAAATTATATTAGTTGTTTTATTTATATTGTGTAATTAAAAATAATATGAAAAAAACTACAAATGATGATTAATATGAAAATAATTATAAGTCATGAATCATATCAAAAGAATATGAAAAAAATTACAAGTCATGAAAATAGGACAATGACAGTGACATGCCTCAGTTTCAGATGCATCATTTTTGTTCCCTGTTGCATTTGAACTCTAACAGTGACATGCCTCGGTATGTAGTTCGACATTGACAATAACATGTCTTGGATGCAAAATAGTTACATAAACAAATGGGGAGATGAGATATGAGTTTGGAAATGAGAAAAATGCTTTTTTGGTGGAAGGTTGGTATAATGATCCGAAGGTTGATATAATTATTTGAACGTCGGTTTTATCTGCCGAAGGTCGGAATGGGCGTAAATTTTAGTATAGGCTTGAAGGTTGGCCTCTACTACTGAAGGCCGGCCATTACTTTAAACCTCAACACAAGCAACTTTCTTTCTTTCCTTCCTTATACCAAACAAATAATACAAAACGGATGACCAGCAAAACCCAACGACACTTAGGAATCAAAATACAACCATCAAATACCATAATAGCAAAAAATAAAAACAAATTGAACTCAAACTCAAATTGAATGACTCGAGCTTGATCTTGTGAAGAAAAAAACTAACTCCTCTCCCAAACTTAGGCCTAACTACCTCCTGTTCTTTTCTTCAACAGAGAAAATAGGTTCCTTTCAAGTTCAACTTTTAATAAGAAAACTTCATCAATGATGCAGTAGTTGTATGATCTTCAATTCGATTTTACAACGGTGTAATTTTAGTTGGGCTATTTTGAATGTTGAGAGCAATATAGTAACTACATGATAAAAGTTAATAAAGATTTTTTTTTTTTTAGTTTTTTGAAGGAAAATGTCAAAATAGGTGTGAAGTGAAAAGTTAGTTTTAGAATTTGATAAATTATCAAATGTTGTACAGAAATGAATAATATTGAAATCTTTCCCCTCAATTTGGGGAAATGTGAAAACAGCCCCAAATACTTAAGTTGGTCTTGATGTGGGATTGAATATCGCAATATTATGTGTTCCTGCTAAATTATTTTGAGCTACAGTGGCTAATCTGCTTCCAGCTAACTTCCTGCTCCCTTTTAATAGTTGTGATTTCGAATAGACAAGTGACAAGAGGCATGTGGGAAGCGGAATCATTCCATGCTGTTGATGGTACATCTCAACTGCCAATCCCAATCAATGGAACTCAGTCATTTGGGGATTAAGTTTGCGTTATGCAACTGTTTTAATGTCCAGGCAAGAATCCATTTGAGAGACAAGTCTAAAGAGGACACCTTGTGTGCAAGAATCCGGAAACATGTATAAGAGAATGGAGAGTAGTTACAAACACTCTATGTCCGAAAAACAATATCTCCTAAGAAATATTTTCTATGTCTGAAATTGAATCAAAGAAATAGAACATCAATTCAGGAATGAGGGAGTAACAAATATGAAAATGATGGGAGAAAAACACAAAAAAGTGGTAAAAAGGAAAACCTACCATGAATGAAGGCCGAACCAAAACAAGTTTCATGGATCCCCAATTTGAAAAGAAAGCCAAGAAAAATCGTATATGTAAAGTTCGGATGAAATGGAAAACTTGACGTACCCACCACAATCAATATGTGGATGTGGCTGTGGTCTGAATCAGAATCACCTTGAGGGGAAAGAATATAAAAGTAGGGATGCAGAAAAAACACCAAATATTCCAAATAAATTATGGGCTTCTAATTATTCTCTTATGTATGTACCATGTGAATAGAGGGGAAAATATTGGCATATTGTTCACACATCATAAAGCCTTAAAAGCTCGAAAGAGACTTTAATAATGTATGTATGTTATACACCAAATCTTGACCGGAGTAGTTGGAAAAGGAGCATTAGCATAGATATTTAATTTAATTTTAAACCGAGAGAATATTAAATTTTAGAATGTTAATCATTTGAAAAAAAATCAGTAATAGAGAATAAGCTTTTAATGGGATTAGAGAGATCAGGAAAAAAAAAAAACCCATAAAAAATTAAGGATAAATTGAGACACCAAACAAATGTTGAATATAAAATTTTGTGAATTTTGAAAAAGGGGAGAAAAAATGCATCAGTAAAAGTAAGAAATAGGTTCGCCACATAAAGAGACATCAGATTTGATATCGAGCATAAGTTTATGTACCAAATTGGTCATTCTCCCACGTAAATACTTTTCTTAAATCATAATTAATATATAATCTTAGTTGAAGTAGATAAGTTGTGTAAAATAACATGTTTTAATGCAAGTTTTACTTGTTCTATTCTATGGTTTTGACGTAATGTAAATTTGAATGATGATATTTTTTGTTCATCGAGAATAGTTATTGTTTCTACATTAGATCTTAATTCCTCAGATAAAATTATATTTTTCACTTTATATAATCTGCTTATTCCAGTTTATTAATAGTACTGATTCTTTTCTCAATAATAATAATAATAATATGGGTTAAGCAACAGGGATTGAGATGTAATTTAAAATTTTGAAGAATGATAGCATTAATTAGTTAAATTATAAAGAAATTAAAAAAAATCAATAAAATGCAAGTTTAAGCCAAAATATATGAAATTATTTGTATCTATCCTCAGTGTGCAAAATAAATAATTTTTTTTTCTAAAAAAGAAAATTACTTGGAAGATACTTTCCAATTTTGTTTTTATTTATTTTTCAACTAAAATAAAAATTTTATATCACTATTTATAAAAATCTTTCCCAAAATCTTTTTAATCAATTTGAGGGAAAAAAAAAAAACCCAACGATTTAAAAATACATTTAGCATAGTTGAGAAGAAATTATGGAAATAATGTGGTGAATTGATCGAAAATTTATTTATTTACATGAGACTTCAAAAGAGGCAAACAGGAAGAATGTTGGTAACATGATTTAAACAAATTGTCTTCATTAAGTGAATCATACACATGACAAAAAACAGACATTTCCTTTTCATAACTAATTAATTTTATATTAATTCTTCCAAAGTTTTCTTCCATTCATGACTTAGATTAATTAAATCCAAAAAGAGATCTTTTTTGTTTACCTCAAATAAATCAAGAAAAACATACCCCTGCCAATGGAAATCTCCACCAATTAAAATCTCTTAGCCCACCATTTTCACGTTCTCTGATCGAAAGGCCACGCCACCCCTCGCACACATCTTCTACAAATTCCACACACAAAACAACAGGGGTATGTCTTTTTTCTCTTTTTTTTTTTTTTGAAAAAAAATAAGGTTTTTGTAAGATGCATGTGTAGATTCCGAGCAACATTTCCTAGATTTACTTTAATTGATAGAAGCATTTGATAGAGTAGGGCTTCCTGTTAATTGGGATTTTTGTTAATTTCCTGGACAGAATTCAAATTGTTGATTTGGATATAAAAAAGCAAAATTCCAGTCTCTTGTGTTTGAATCTTGAAATTTTCCGTGTTTGATAACCTGTATCTTGGTGTCAACTAATTCAACAGACTGAATTTTTTTTCTTCCCTTGTTTATATTTGTTTTGATGTTTGAAAGGTTGATAGTGATTCTTTGGGTTGGATGCTAAGCTATTCCTGAGAAAATATATCTGCTTTTGGAGTGGTGGAAGATAAATATAATGCGGTTATTTTCATTGGGCTCAAGCTTGAGTTCGAGTTCATCAAAGGAGCGGAACGGAAATAGAGAGAAAAGTCGGGCATTATTGTATCTAAATGTATATGATCTTACCCCTGTAAACAACTATCTATATTGGTTCGGCCTTGGGATTTTTCATTCGGGAATTGAAGGTATAAATGTTTTCATCTTTCATCATTTTTTTTTAATAGGGATTATGACATTTATCTGATCTAATACTAGTTAAGTTACCACTAAATTTGAGGTTTATTTCTCCTGAAATTGGATATTTTTGGTTTTGAGTCGCTCTACGTTGTGCATGTTAGCTGCCATCTTCCGATAATGTTAACTGGTAGATAATTGCCCAGTTTGCAGCTAATATTTTTCTAACTGCCATGTGTAGACTCTTCATTCAAGAACGTAATTTACTTAGTCTGTAGGTTAGTATGTTATGGGTTTAAATTTTTAAAACCCTCATTGCTAGCACGATAGCCACCTTTGAAACTCTGTTTGGTCAAATGAAATTATGAATGATAATATCAGCTGCCAACCATGGAAACACTGAAATCCAGGCTCTGAAAGAGGTGGTTTTATCTTTTTGAATGGTAAATATTATGTCAAAAAATGCTCAACTTGAACCTGCCTTTACCCTTTGTCTACATCATGAATAAATTTTTAGTTATATGGTTGTACAACGAGAAGAGATGTGGGCAATATGTTCAGATAAGACATCATAAGGTGGTGTTAGTTCTACCAAAGGCCAATAGAGAAACACAATGATTACCTTTTACAAACAAAATATTTGAAACTACAGAGATAATTTATAGGACTTTAGGGAATATAAATCCCATGCAACAACATTTACCATAAAGATAAAAGGATTGTTATTTGACCTATCGTCTATTGCACAATTTGAAGTTTAGACTAATTAAGTGTGCCAATTCCTCATTGCATGAGATAGCTGTAATTGGCAACGAACTTCCGTTGCTTGGGCATCTACCATTGCTCTAAGCATCATGAATCGCCACATTGCCTGGCTTTTATTATTGTTCTAGTGTTCCTTGATAAACTTTACAGTTTAATGTCTGATTGGAAAAGTCCTTGTGGTAGTGCTACTAAGATATCTCCTTTTATGGTAGGCTTTGGAATGGATATGTCTTCAAGGAATTGATTCATTTACTCTTGCCAAGTTTATACATGATAATTATAGAGGCATTCGAAATAATAATAATGAGGGGGAAAGACAGAGCAAGTAGAGAATAGAGAGGAAGAAATGCGTAACTGGATACTGAATCCGGGACCTAAATCCCAACTCTCATGTAACAGCTCTTGAACTAAAAGGACAAGCCGCTTCAATTGGTAATGCTTTTCCTTATCGTGGCAATATGTTTCTATACACACTTAGGAGATTCTTATTAAAGATTTCCACTGTTCTTTCAAAAAAGCTATCAGATTGTTATTCCATTTTGTTGAGTGTCCTTTACCATAAGTGTTCATTTATATCACTGCCCATGGTGAGTATGACTTCTTTATTTGTTTCTTTTCCATTTCAAAGTCCTTTTTGGTGGATAACTGTATCTTGGAGGAAAACTATAACTTCTAGATTGCGATCTTGTACATGACGCTAATGCCAACAGGTATAATTTTATTTCTCAATTAGAGAGGCTCTCTGTTACTTGTAATTCTGGTAGTCAGTGCAGTTTTGAAAAATTTGTGAATATTGTAAATATTCACCTCTTGCTTGACTGCAAGCACCATTTGTGTTAATTCTGGATTAGGGAAGTATTAAGACTTTGAGTTATTACATGATATGCTGAAGTATATAAGTTTTGTTATTCAGATATGAACATTACATATTTGAGTTGAGTTGCAAGTTTCACCAGGGAGCATTAGTGATTCTCCACTTGTCTATGCTTGCATCTCAGCATGGCTAACTAACTTGGCTCTAGATGGCAGAGTTTATAACTTAGATTTGTTATGTCTCACAGGAATGAACTTTGTGTTCTACTCTTCTTTCTCTCGTTTAATTGTTGATGCTAATACATAAGCATTAACTTGCCCTTCTTTGAATACAGTACATGGACTAGAGTATGGCTTTGGAGCACATGAATATCCATCTAGTGGGGTTTTTGAGGTGGAACCAAGAAGTTGTCCTGGTTTTATATTTAGGCGCTCAGTTCTTTTGGGTAGCACTGACATGTCCCGTGCAGAATTTCGTTCATTTATGGAGCGTATTTCTAGCAAATATCATGGTGATACCTATCATCTTATTGCAAAGAATTGCAACCATTTCACCGAGGAAGTTTGTATGCAACTCACAGGAAAACCTATTCCTTCATGGGTGAATCGACTGGCACGAGTAGGTGAGGGGAAATTATCTCATAGTTTAACATAAAGGATGACAGCAAAAGTCAGCATTTTTTCTCCATATTTTTGTCCTGGCTACTACGGCTTTTACATTCTATTAATGTGTGTAATTTGTAGAATCTAAATAGTGGCTTATTATGTGTAAGAATTAATCAGGCATCTTTGGATTTTCAGGTTCTTTCTGCAACTGCCTGCTGCCAGAAAGTATACAGATTACAGCTGTCAGACATCTTCCCGACCATCAAGCATATTCAGGCAAGTTTTCTTTAATATAGTTGGGCACAATGTGCATTACATGCATATGACTCTTCATCTACTCATTTGACAACAGTTGAATTGGTTTTCAGATATGCTACAAATTTGATTTGGATCTTGAACAAATATATTGTAACTAAAAGGTTGAAAATAAAAAGTTAAGGTTCAATGATTTATATCTTCCTACCAAATAATAAGTCAAGCAATCTTGCCTGAAATACAAGGAACAGATCATTCTTGTTTTTGTTCTTTTATTTTTGTTTTTAGAATCTGAGCTGTATGGAATTTAAAAACCATTATGTATTACTTTGGTATTCCAATGTTATGCAAAGATCAGCCCGCAATAAAAAAACTCGGTTTTCATACTAATTGACTTTAATATGTATACTATGCGGCCAGTAAAGATAAGGGTTAATGTAAATAACCTGATAATAATTATACAGACATCTAAGAGTAGAATAACAAGGGCATTAAACTGTTCTTTATTTTTATTTTTATTTTTATTTTTATTATTTTTTTTCGAGTATGGAATGTTGCTGATGGACATCCACTGTGTTTTTAAATAAATTGCTATTTGATTATCTGGTTCTTGAAGAATAAGAAATGATACCATGCCTTAAATCCTTGCTTCTTATAAGGAAATTGGAGAGGGTATCCAAATTAGAGGTTTAAATTTCTTCATCTCCAATTATGTAACTTCATCCTTTCCTTGGTTGTAAACCTATGAGATCTAGTTTAACATTGTGCTTAGAATACCTGTCATGAAGTGCCTCTGAAGTGTTTCATCATTTGGTGCAAAAATGTCTGAACTAGTTGTAAGGGATCAAAAACGGAAAAGTAATTGAACTGACAGCTTGTATTGAACATGATTTTAATAATGTTGATGCTCATTTTAGTTAATGCATGCCTTTGATAATGTTGAATTGAGATTGTCCACACGTGCAACAACTCACTGGCAGAATGAAGTTGCTCATTTCAATAGTTCGCATACTTTCTTCTCAATGCTATATTACGTATTGAGTGTAAGAGTTAAGACATCTTCAGTTCTCTTGGTATTCTTGAATTAGTTATAGGTTTGTTGCTGACCCCCTTTGCAATCTTGGTTCAGAAACATGAAGTCTGCTTTTGCTTTCATTCTCTAGTAATCCAGCATTTTAGATACTTTATCCAGAAGACTGGCCTCCCCATTCGGAATTGAAATATGCTTTACAACTTCATAGCATAAAACACAGATAGGAAATATTAACAGTGAGTTTTTAATAAATTCACCTTTTTTTGGATATTATAGTCCAAGAATCTTTTGCTGGTGTGCAAGCTGCCTTTGCTCGACTTAGTTTCTAAAGAGCTATTTTGAGCTCAAGATCAAGCCAGGTTTCTAAGAGTATGAAAGTCAATTAGTGTACTGTTCTTCAGAAGTAACTCACAAAGCCTATACTTCATATGCCTATCCCAGTTTAACCTTAGGCATGGGCAACTGTTTGTAGTTAGTGCATATCCAACATCCCAGTTTAACCTTTGGCATATGCAACTGTTTGTAGTGAGTGCATGTTCAACATCCCAGTTTAACCTTAGGCATTAACCTCAGGGATTCAAAGAGAAAAGAAAGAAGAGGTTAAATAGACAAATGATGAACCAAATTGAATGAATAACTTCTGTTTATATTTTTCCTGTACAAAAAGCTATTTTCTTGAAACTTACCAGAGATATTTTGTCTCCACAGAAGATGAATCAGATTCTGTGGGCTCATCTTCAGGAGATACTGCAGATGAGGAGCTAGACCATCATCTTTTGACCGTGGCAAATAGTGATGTGGCATTTTTGAAGGAAAAGCCAGTGAGGCTCGCAAAGGAGGTTCTTTGACTTTTGTTTTCTTCCCTTCCAAGTCATTAGATTTACCTTGGGGATTTGTTGTTTGTATTTGTAGTAGTATAAAAACTGAGTGTATTAGTATGTCAAAGCAATCAAAACACTGGTGCTTTAATGTTGATGTTTCTAGTAAAATAGTGGTACCAGGAAATCGCAATTTCTTCTACTTATACAGTTGTGATTGCATTGAAACATACCTTTTCTAACAGGCTTCTGAATAGAACACATGTATACATATCCTAGTTGTTCCCAGTACCTTGAGCACTGATTTACCTTTCACTGTATTATTAAAGTGCATATTTGTTGAGTAATGGTGTTCCAAATTTGCGAACTGAGAAATCCTTTAATGGCTTTAATCTTATGCAACATCTTCTTGGTTCTTTCAGCCTATGAATTTTGTGGGTTCTTTCCGATTTATATGGACTGTTCTTCCTATTACCATTTGCAGCATAATTAGAATCTTTCGTAAAAATAATCATCTTCCATGTTACGTGTTCTTCTGCCGATAGTAGTTGAGACAGTCTTCTTCATTGGATAATTGTTCTCCTTCCTATTGTGGAAGATAGGCATGCAGTAGACATTTTCCTTCCATTTTAAGCTTCCATGGATAGATTCTTGAGTAATGGAGTTTATTTCCGGAGTTAAACCATTTTACATACCTTTGTCTTAGTATCATGCTATTGTTGGTAGTTACTGAATAAGGTAAAAGTAGGTTGTTTCATGTTGGGAACCCCTTTCCTTGCTTCATCTTGTTACCAACCCCCATCTTTTGATGCCTTTAGTTTGTCTCCCTTTTTTTTTGTCTTTTTGTTTTGTTTTCATTCTCTTTTACTTAACTTGTGCGCGGTTGTGTATTTGAAACACAAAGGTGTATGTTTTTGTTCGAATTTTATGCTTTTAATGCAATAATATAAATTACAAAATGCTAAAAAGGGAAGAAAAAAACAACTCTCTCTATCTAGAATTGAATATGTTTGATATTTATCTATTTTAAGAAAAATGTTTGACGTACTAAATTTTAACATTTCAACTTTACGATTATAAATGAGTCGAACTGAACTTAAATATGTTAGGTTTGGAGTTGGTTAGTTTATATTTTACTATATTCGGATTTGATTTCACACAAGTATGAATAATCAAGTTCAACGTAACCTGTGAAATATTTAAAAAGTTCAGATTCACGTTTATTTAGGGTTATTTTTATATCTTTGATTTTCTTTAAATTTTAAAAAATAATAAAATATATTTCATATAATAAATAAAAAAATTATATTTAATAAATAATATATATATATATATTTATATAAATGTTAGTATGTGTTTGACCGTGCACACTAATGAGTGTAGTAGTTAGTCAACTAACGGTCAAATTTAACGGTTTCCATTTTTTTTAAAAAACAATTTATTAAAATTTAATCAAGTGCCCCTAGGGTTTAGTTTATCCTTTTAGGGTTTAGTTTTATCCTTTT
>JAOXNR010000031.1:11215138-11235277 GCA_028571225.1 Parsonsia alboflavescens | reverse complement strand
AGGAATACACAATACAATGCTGCTATTATGATATACATTGTTGCTATATATATATGAGCATAATGTAATATTTTGCCTTGTTAGGTTTTCAATTTTATCTCAATGGGAGGACCTCCAAGCGGGTGCTCGATCCCCGCCTGCTTGTACTCCAGTATGGATGTACCATTTAAAACCCTAATTATGAGTAATTTTAAGTTATTCTTTTATGGTTTTAATTTATATATGGAATTGAAGTTTAATATATACACTTCTTTTTTTTTAACAGACAGTATAAAAAGTTGGCCGAATCAGGAATATATCAAAATTCTAACCAATTCAATAATTCTATGTATGCAGGCTATCTCAGCTCCCAGTGGCTATATCAAGCTTCCAAATGTGAGTATTATTACCATTTACGAACAAAATTAATATAACAGTAAACTTAAAAATGTTTGAGATGCCCTTGAAAATTAATAAATTTTCCAGGAAATTCAACCCTATCTAGCAAGATCCAGCTTTCTCCCAAAGGTTAACAATGAACTTCCAGAGAAGAATTCTACCTATAAAGAAAGGATAACGAGATTGAACAACCTTGTACTCATCATGGTATGTTTTTTCAATCATTACTCCTCGTCGATAATTATAAATCACTGACTGTCAAAATTGAGATAATATTTTATTTTTCCTTATTAATGATTTTAATCAAACTAAAAATATTAAATAGAAGAGAGAGAGAGAGACAGGAATAACATAGTAAAAATTCAGTAAAATAACTCATATTAAAATTAGTGACGGATGGAATAATTTCATATTTAATTGATTGTTTATTTATGGATAAATAAAATAAGATATACGGACCTTCTGTTTTCAAAAATTACAGTTTGAAGAAGATACAATCGTAGTCCCCAGGGAAAGCTCTTGGTTTGAGTTCGTTCCTGATAACTACAGGGGACCAATTAAGCCCTTACAAGAGGTAATTATGGTCAGGATTACATTTTTCAATTATAACAACTTCACATTAATGCGTTCTTTAGTGGATTTTTTTTTTTTTTTTTTTTTGGTGCAGACTGAAATTTACACCGGAGACTGGATTGGATTGAGAACATTGGATGAAACAGGAAGGCTGAAGCTTGTGAGCCTGTCTGGAGAACATCTTATAATCTCACTTCCTGATACTTTACAATGTGAGTGAGTGAAAATTTCGGTCAAAGGCATTATATGTTCTACTCTCCCTTTGTCCGAAATTAAATTTTCACATTTTTATTTTGAAGTGTTCAAAAATGAATCTCATTTTCCCACATTAATTAAAAAATTTTGTTAAGAAAAAAATATTATTAAGTTTAAAATGAACTTAAGTCAAGTTGAGACCTTTAATTTCGGACGGATGGATGGAGTAAGATTAAGGATTTTATGAAATATCAAGAAACTATGATGGATTACACCAGTTTTCTTTAAAAAGATCCATCCAGCGGTTCAAATTAGGCTCCGGAACTCAGTAATTAGATATTTCCAGGGGTGAAAAAAAAATAATGAAGGCCCCAATTAATTAATTGCACAGCCCAGGACGTGGATAAGACATTACCTGTCATTAATTATGTGATGACTGATGAATTTCAAGATATTTATTTATGAAATGGGAATATTAATCGAAGGGTAAAAAAAAAATTAATTCAACATTATTAACGTGAGATAACCTTTATTTTTTAACTCTTTTTCTTCTTAAATGACACTCAATATCTATATTAATGGATAAGAGTAGTCCACAGCAGGATGCTTAGAACAAAGCTTATCTAGTCCAAATTAATTATTTTCTCTCTTTAGCAACATTAATGTTAAAATATTTTAGATAACTAGATAATATCAAGAGAGTCCAACAAAAAGAATAATAATAATATAATAACACAAAATTGATTATTTTCTTTCTCTAACAAGATAAATGTTAAAATATTTCAAGAAAAGAGATCACATTCTACCAAAATAATAATAATAAAAACAACAAAGAAATGTCTGAAAAACTCATAGTCACCTCCCACATCAATAATCTATGAAACAAGAGGAGATTGGAGATTATATAAAAGAAAAAGACCCAATACTTTTCTCGACCTTTTTTAGCTACGATCAAGTGTAGTATATGTTTTTATCAATATCTGAAGTTCAAATTTAACGATCAGTCAAAAAGAAAATTAATAAAACTAAACTTACTATCGTATGAAATTAATATATAATACAAATAACTAATAAGAAAAAAAACTCTTTAATCTTTCCAAATATTATTAAATTAACTAAGTATACTTAAAAGTTTTTTTTTTTGAAGGGAAATTTTAATAATTGTTATATAGATTATTATTTATTATTATTATTATATATAACACATACCGTTAACTTTGATTTTTAGGATACTTATGAAATTTTGAAATTTAAACCAATTTATATATAAGTATCAATATATTATAATAGATTTACCAACCAAAAAAAAAAAGGGTATGTAAGGGGATTATAGAAAAGAAAGAAAAAAACCTCTTCTATCTTCTCAAATATTATTAAATCAACTAAATACATTTAAAGATTTTTTTTTTTTTTAGGTTATGTAAATATTAAAATTTTCATTCCATTGAATGATTAAAATTTAAATTTAAATTTTCCTCTTTTTTTTTTATTTATATTTCATAGTCAGAATTTTTTTTTTCTTTTTTTCCTTCATTTCATCGCGTGTCTTGTCATATTCATCTTAACAAGTCACTGACAACTATCGTGCCTCGAGAAAAGAGAAAATGTCAGAATGAGAAGTTTCTCATGGAACAAGGCATATCATTACGATTTGGAAAAATGCCTTAATAAAACGTAATCCAAACACATGGTTTCTCAATGGTCAAATTATTAAACAATTTTTTAACTCTCAAAATAATTTGTTAATTTTTGAAAAAAAATAAATCTAGAACAATTTTTTTTTTAACTTTTAATTTATCAATCCCATTTTGAATTGTGCTAATTATAGAGACGATTTTATAATTTAAAAATGCTCTTTAATTTTTATATAAATTTATTTATTTACAAAAGGAGCAAGTATATTAAAAATTTTCATTGCATTTATGACATGGTAGAATTGCTTGTGTTTGTATTTGGTTCAATAATGATATCTAGAAAACTCCCAAAAGTCTTTGTTTCTTTTACTCAAGCACTTTATTCATTGCATAGAAATAAATTGTTCAAAAATCACTAGTATATTCCAAAACTTCAAATACCATTCTCCTTGTTTTCACAGAGGAAAAGTGAACTCCTCCATGGCTCCCAACATCCCTTTATTAACTTTCATAAGCATTATCTTCCTCAGTTGGACCTTCTCCACACTCCCTCTCTCATCTCCAATTCCTTTCATTCTACTCCATGGTAGGATTCTTTTTCCCTTTATCATTGGTTTAATGGTGTATATATATATGTTTAGATTCTTGATATTTTTGTTCTTCCCATTCCTTACATAATTTGAATTCTTCTTTTAATCTATGTATTTTTGTTGGTGCAGGACTTGGTGATTCTTGTACTAATCTAATCTCGTATTCATATACAAAACAGCTTAAATTGTTATCGGGATCTCCTGGGTTTTGCTTGTATGTTCACCTTAATATCCTCGTATCTTAAATTCATGACATTTTTTTTTTTTATAATGGCGTATTTATTGTCTTATGGGGATCCATTCATAAGTAGTTGAAGATTTGCCATTTGTCCTTGGAAGCTGAGTTGCTCATACCTTGACACTTAAAAGTCCGTCCATAATGCGGTTTGCATGCGTACCTCTCATCCGCCCCCTCCCCACCAGTATTTTTTTTTTGGGGGTGTATAATTCCTAATTTATTTATTCTTTAATATTATGAAGCTAAACTCCTGTTGTTCTTATCAATTACTATTACATTAAATTTTAATCCTTTTTCCTAATAATTTATAATTTAATTAAAAATGATTCGATGTTTTGGTTACAAGATTTTTCTTAAAGAGAAAATAATATTTTTTTCCAGAGAAGTCGGCAATGGAGCAATTACTTCGTGGACTATACCCCTTTATCAACAGGTAATTGGCAACATATTTCCTTCATCCAAAATTATTTTACTTTAGCACGATCAAGGCCAAATATTTATTTATTTTAAAATATTTTTACTAATAAATGTAATCCTCCTACTAATTGATTGATTTTTTTTTTTTTTTGTATCTTCCTTAATCACCATAAATTTCTTTACATTTTAGGGAATTTTAATTCCATTTTTCCTTTTTAGGTGGAAGAAGTTTGCGGGAAGGTAAGCAAAAAAATCCTTCTAAACCATTTCATTTGTCAATCAAATGTTCCATTTTCTTAATCTCCTAGCTAGCAAAAAAATTACAGGTCAAGGACATACCCCTGCTTCAAAATGGCTACAATATAGTTGCTCAATCACAGGTTATTTATGGAAATTTTCATACTCTTACACTATTTTTTTTTTCGATAAAGATTCTATTTTTAATAATTTTTTATTTGGAGATCTTTTTTCTTTCACAGGGTACTTTAATAGGTCGTGGACTCATAGAGTTTTGTGATGATACACCACCGGTAAGAAAAACAATGCACTATTGGAACATTTTAATTTTATAGAAAATACTGAACGCCCTAAAAGGAAAAAAAAATAAAGAAAAAAAATCCAAAGAGACACCTTTATATATTGATTTTTCTATTGCTGTGACAGGTTATAAATTTTATCTCAATGGGAGGGCCTCAAGCTGGCGTTGCTTCTTTTCCCCCTTGCCTTCAAGTATATGTGCATTATAAAAGAACCTACTAGAATCTTCCAATGTGATTAGGGTTAATTTACTATAATAATCCTGAACTTATATCTAATACGCATGCATACCTTTTATTATTTTTCGATCTATCCATAACTGTCATCTCTCAAATTCACCTATTCATATACTTTCGTAAACCAAAACCGTTAAGTCGCTGATGGAGGCAAAGCACATACGATCCACTTGCCGTGTAGAAGGACACTGTGGTCAGACGTAAATAGGACCCGGTGACTCAGAATATCTGTGTGATTGCCATTCTCAAAACAGGACGGGCTCGCGTTCATTTGCACCACTAGATGAGGACCTGACTGTTCCTGCAGGATTTCTAGGGTACAGTAGCTTTAGTACTGCTGCTAATCCAGGATCCTGTTTTTCTGTTGAACTAAAATGGTACACTTTGTCGCTGATTGATGTGCAGTGGGATCCACCAATTGTATGTGCCCCTGTAGCATTAATGCAAATTAAATCCTAAAATTGGATTTTATTTAATTAATTAAGTACCTGAAAGAGTAATCATCTCATCCCGAGAGAGACCCTTGTTGGCAAATGTAACGATAAGCTTATCCAGGTTATCAGCTGGAGAAGGTATGTCAACCGTCTCTTCTCCCCTTGAAGTTTGTCCGTTACGTCTCCTAGCCGGAACATTCCAACCAGGGCCTCCTGTCTTTCCCCACAAATTAAGGCCAAGCACAAAACAAGAAACGAAGAAAAAAAATGAGCGAAAATTAAGAAGAGATTTATATTTATACTGATCATCCCATTACTACAGAGTCCCCAGCGGCGAATGCGATAATATCAGCGCAGGAGAAGGGCAATACGATTAGTACGGTTGGAATAAAATCCCACATCACCATTATCCTCAGTAGCCATAGTTCAAACACCGAAAAAACCAAAAAATAAATAAATTCTCCCCAAAAGTCTCTTTCAACCAAAAAGCTGTGATTTTCAAGAATCCAAAAAGGGACCCTGCAAACCCCATCATTGCCCGCCTTCCGTTGGCCCTTCATAACTCAGATCTGCCCCCTTTTGTTTAGATCTACTGAGCCTTTTTGCACCAACGGATTCCCAATGCCAGTCTAACTCCATATCTGGTCTTCCTCTTTGAAGCCCTTTGCTTCTTCGCACCACATTACTCAAATCTGTTCATATGGCAAGCCAGATCCGCCGGAAGAAGATATAAAATTTAGATCTGTAGGATGAAGAGATAATTTTTTTTTTTGATAGATTTGTAGAGTTGAGAAAATAAAAATCTCAACGGTCTGAGGGAGTCATGAGTGAGTGGAAAATTAATAAAGAATCAAATGAGAGTATTCTGGATAAGTTGAGGATTATAGTAGATAAGTAACCCCTGTGATCATGCAGTAATTATATTTATATTAAAAAAGACCTTATTTTATTTTTACTTTTTCTTATGCAGTTTTTTTAAAAGGATTTATAACGAATAATCATTTGTGGTCTGCAGGAGGACTCCTTGTGCAACAACTTTGCACGATTTCTTGAGTCTGGAATATACACTGACTATGTTCAGGTATTTTGTTATGTACTCGGTTTAACTCTTACATGATTATTATCTGTCTGTTCATAAAAAATGATATTTCTATTTTTATTTTGAAATATTCAAAATTGAATATCATAGACTGAGAGAACCTTGAATTCCTCAAATACGAAGCAGATTGGATTTGTGGTATTGTATTCTTGAATTCATATGGTAGTGCTCCTTAATGTAAACGTGTTTTTGAGGTACTTTTTGAATGACAGGCGAATTGGGCACCTAGTGGTTATATCAAGTATCCAAATGTGAGAAATCGTCAAACCTTAAACTATAATTTATTAAGATTTAATTGTCTAAAATCAAGGTTTTTAAACCTCTTTTAATGTCAGGATCTTGATGCTTATCTAGCCAAGTGTAGATTTCTCCCAGAGCTTAACAATGAACTGCCTCGGAAGAACTCAACTTATAAGGAAAGGCTGACAAGTCTGAAGAACCTTGTGCTTATCATGGTATGTGGGAATCCTTGCCACTTGATTGATCAAGCTTTTGATTCCTTTTGTTACTAATATTTTCCCCTTATTTTTTTCCCCTTTTTTATTCCTCTTTTTTTTATCATACAGTTTGAAGAAGATACTATTGTCGTACCCAGGGAAAGTTCTTGGTTTGGCTTCTTTCCTGAAAATTATGATGGACCAATTAAGCTCCCAGAAATGGTAAACTCACAATCCAGCAATAAAATGAATGGAAATGATAACAAATTTGATGAGAAATCTTTAATTTCTTACCATGTATTTGCTCTGTAGACTAAGCTTTACACTGAGGACTGGATTGGGTTGAGAAAACTGGATGAAACAGGAAGGCTAAAGTTCTTCAGTGTGCCTGGTGAACACCTTCTAATCTCCACTTTAGATACTATAAGGTATGTTATTCCATACCTTAAAGATGGATTCGCGACTGCTGATCCAAACATGAACACCACTGCAGAAAAGAAGAAGGAATACGGCCATGGCTGAAGATGTCTTTTTAGTGAATGAATGACCCTGTCTAATGTTCAAATAAATATCCTGTTTCACACAAAGAAATGTAAGCAAAATACAGATAAAGAAAAAAAAGGTCATACTTTGCCCCAGAAGTTTACTATTTCATCATATCATTCTTGATGTGAATGTACATTAAAGCAACAGCACGAAATGCTGTTGGGATTAAGTATTAAACCAGTAATATAAAGGAAAAGAGGAATATCAGACATTGCTTTCTATATACAAATAAAAAGACACCATATGTACAATTCAGGAACCTATTGGTAGACATGAATGTCTACTGTAAAACCGCCAAGTTGTTTTTCTCCAGTTGAGCAGCTGCTCTCACTGATCGGTTCCTTACTTGAAATATCCCTTTGAGCATTGCAGCGAAGCCACAAGCAAGAAAGTCTTCCCAAGGCAGTCCCACCAGCCACTCGAACTCTATAGATCAAACTCAAGTTTGCCCATACCTGATTTCTCACAGAACTAGACTCTTGGCTTGGATCATATCCATCAAGGTCTGCTTTTGTTATCAAAACTACAGAACCATCATCAAATGCCAAAAGATCTTGACTGGAAAATAATGTAGGGTGTTTCATAACCAGACTGGTCAGGGAGCTCGAGGCACACATCCTCTTAACGTGATGATAATAGAAGTCCAGAACAGCCTGCAATCAGTAGCGAAGACCATTAACATTAATTGGTCTACATTTTATATGCATCACTATTACATACTCAGAAACACACCTGCCACTGGGAAGAAGCTAACAGCACTCTCGGCCTTATTGATTTCACATAATCATATGCAACTTCAGGCATCATCTGCTTATATTTCACCTGAAAAGAAAATGGAAGAGTGCAGTAGGAATTACAAATCATAATCAACTATTGCAGATCAGAGAAATTTATCCTTGAAAAGTTGTGTACCAAGTTTTTTTTTTCTCACCAGATAGCATACAACAATAGTTGTGCTGCGTCCTCGACCAGCCTTACAGTGAACGTAAGTACGTTGTCCACGCAATGCATTTTCTACATTTAAACAAAATATAGAAAAGAAGTCAAAAGTAGAGATTAGATTACTAACTAAATTGTGAAAAGCAATCAAATTCTAATATTATGATTGACAATACTGCAACTAATAGAGCACAATCAAATATCTAGATGCAATCCAAGCACATTTTATGACCTTGCAACTTCCTGTCGTGAATACAAATATGAATTCAATCAAATTTACGGAAAGTTTTTGCCTCGGACAGAGGCTAATATTTTTAGGACCATTTAAAGCCCCTCAACCTATAATGTAAAATCCCAAATGATGCATCTGTATATATTTGGAGAGTATCAATGGCAGTTACAAAATTTTCTTTTAAAGATCCCATCCAATATACAAAATGCATAATGAAAAACCTAGCCTAATTCAAGATGAAATGCAGACTCACAACAAAAAGATCTGCAAAATCCAGTTTGAGAAAGCAGCGTAAATTGGTAAAATTTCCATCCTAATTTAGTTGGATAGACATTAGAAATATGTGTATCACTTACCATGAATGAAATCTACAGCTTGACATATATCGCTTAGTAATGGTGCGAAGAGGTAGTCTCGTGTAGGGAGTACCAAATTGCAAATTCCGTAAGCCTACACGATACGATAGATGTAAATAGAGCAATAATTACATTACATTGAAGGAAAAATATGCAAAATATCATATTGCTGCTGCCCTTGTGGTAAGAGCTCTCTAGACTGGAGGACAACAATGTAGTCCATAGATGCAATAAAAAATTGAAAAAGAAAAAAAGAACTCTGTCAAATTCATATGATGAAGATAGAGAAAAATCCTAAGAATCAGATTCCTAACAGCCATGGTCAATTGATAAGATATAATGAATGTAAAAGCATATCACTTGAAAGCTTGTCTTCACAAGGCTATGGCCAAATAAAAGTAGAGGATGTAAGACAAATAAAAGATCACGGAGTGCATACAAAACACAAAACTAAAGCACAACTGATTAAGTCTCTCCTAAACCGTGTTGCAACAAGCCCCGTGAAACAAGAGAGATAAAAGAAGAAAAAAAGGTAAAAAGACACATCTATCAACCCAATTGAGTACATCCTACAGCAAACAAAACACAGAGAATATACACTTGAAGGGGAAAAAAATCCACTGAAATCAGAAAGGCCAAGATGCAGATAATATGGAGAGAAGTAAATTACAATCTTACTTCATATAGTGATGTTGGCACTAGAGTCTCATATGGCTCATTGAGTGTGACAACACCAGAAACACCAAGATCTTTAAGACGGTTGACATCAGAACAGAATGGAACAGCACCTAACAAGACGAACTGAAAAAAGAAAAAAAACGCCTTTCAGCTTGTAAAACAGTACAAACCGAGTATAATGAGAAAAACAAGCAGTGAAGATATATTCTACATTCCTGTGAAATGAAAACACATAATTCACAGTTTGATAACAATATTCTTTAATTCAAAGAAATAAGTAACATGGTACTTTTCCAAGTTTTAATTGCATGAACTAGCAACAGAAATATGGAGAACCCGAAAAGAAAATAAGTCTGTAAACACTCATTCCTTCAGGTTCTTTCGTCGGGACAAAACAGGATGAATAATGCACTTCACAGAAAGTTCATCATGATTGGATCATCCAATTCATTTGTAAAACCAGAGACTTAGAATAAGAATAAAAATGATAAATGAAAAGATTGAAAACATCAAACATGGCACTCATTATCATCATATGGAGGAAAAAAACATATACAAAAAAACAAATTAGGCAATAAATATTTGAATGAAATACCAATTGCATAAACAAATAATTAGGAAAAACACCTCATCAATCCAATCCCACCACCGGAATTCCGCCTGAATTTTGTTCCTCACAACATTATACAGCAAGGTGGGGTAAAAGAGAGCCCGAGCCCCAGCTAAAACAAAAACCCTCTTAGTATCCCACAACACAATGGTAGTATTACCATCATCAGCAAGCTTATCGCAGGCAGATGACTTGACCCTTTTCTCCTCCTCACCTGCCTCTTCCTCAATTCTCAACCCCCCTCCGTCGACTTCCTCTATATGCATAATACCAATAATTGTAGAAACCTAATCCAGAATAATCCAAAGCTTCGAAACCCACTGAAAAACCCCAAATTCACATCAAATTATGTACACATGAAGAGAAACCTGGCAATTCTCACAAACTAAGTGAAGAGTTTCACACGCTTATATGTTCACGGGGTTCAACTAGAAAAGGAAGCTAAGAATTCGAAGTAGAAAGAGATAATGGATGAATTACGAAATATGTACACATGAAGAGAAACCTGGCAATTCTTACAAACTAAGTGAAGAGTTTCACACGCTGATATGTTCACGGGGTTCAACTAGAAAAGGAAGCTAAGAATTCGAAGTAGAAGGAGATAATGGATGAATTACGAAATAAACAGAGATCGGAAATGGTTGATCGTGTTGGTGAAAGGATGCTGATCGGGCGGTGATTGAGCAGCGTGATATTGCGAAATAATCGAGGGCATTGAATTTGGGACAAATGGGAAAAAGGTAAACTTGGAATTTAGGGAAACTCGATTCTTCTCTCCTTTTCTTTATCTATTTGTTTGTATATTTAATTTAACTTTTTTATTTTTTATTTTTTTTAATCTTCTTTTGATTATGTAGATTCTGTCTTTTTTATCTTTTAAAATCTTATAACTTTTTTTATTTTATCATTTAGGTTTATTTTTTTTATAATCTTTTAAAATCTCATAACTTTTTATACATGGCCAATTAAGTCCTATAACTTATTCTCGATAACCAATTAGGTTAAAAAACGATAAAAAAATTATGGGATTTTAAAAGATATAAAAAAAAATAAACATATATGACCAAAACAAAAAAATTATAGGAATTAGCTGATCACTAGTAAAAAGTTATGTGACCTTAAAAAATAAAAATGAATCTACACGATCAAAAAAAAAAAAGTTATAATACCTTAGAAGATAAAACAAAAGGATATAGATTTATATGATAAAAAAAGATACATGGGACTAAACTGACATTTCACCTTTTTTTCCATTAGATTTTGGATTGGCTTTGGACTTTTGAATAGGATATAAGGCTGGAAAAATAAATAAATAAAAGAAGGGCTGATTTGAAAAAATAATAATAATAAATGGGGCATTCTTACACTCGCTAAAATTATATTAGATGTTTACTTGCACTTTTATACAAAATCATTTTGTAAATGCATGTTCATTATTAAGAGTTTTTGCCAGATTAAGGGTGTTCCCTAAAATCGAGAAAATAATGGGATGGGAAGCCTTCCCAGCCTATGATTTCAAAGGAAATTGTCATCCCACACTGTGATTTCAATGGTGTCGCTAGCCAACTTGGCAATTTTAGGCAAGTCACCACCTCATGTGGTGCCACCTTGCTGACTGGAAAGGATGTTGCCACCTCAGGTAGCAATTTACCTTGACACCCTTTGAAATGGGCGCCTTGGGCACCAGCGATCAAACTAAACTACTGGTTCTCAAGGCTCCCTTCTCGAAGGAGTCAGGGTAAGTCGCCACCCGGGGTTGCGACACCAATTCATACACTTGTGCTTCTTTAGTCTAATCCATGCAAAAGGAATTTATTCCCTCCACATCACCAGTGTCCCCTGGTTAATTCTAAGTGTTTTCTTTCTTTCCTCCCTCACTCGAAACCCTCAACTCTTCTCCCATTCTCGCTTTTGTTTCTCTCTTTTCTTTCTTCCCCTTCTCTCTTTTTTCCTGGCCTACTTGCTGTCCCTCCCCTTCCTCTCAATTCCAATCACCAGCGATAGCAGGTATGGTTTTAACATATTTTTTCTTTTTTCTTTTTGACACTTTTTTTTCTCCCTTCTTTTTTAAAAACAAACAAGACTCACCATTTTTTGCTTCCAAGAACATGCAGTCACCATTGCCACTGCCTCCACCGATTTTCGAAACCGTCGACAGTAGCCTCCCTTGCCATCATGCATGTCTCAATTATTTTCTTCTTCTTTTCTCTAAATATATATAAATATATATATATATATATATACCGTTTTGCTAAGGAGCGCTTCAACCGTTATCGTAACAGAATTTTTGCTATAGTGCTCATGCAGACAATCAAGCGGAGCAAAAATTCCGTTACGATAACGGTTGGAGCGCGTAGCGCGTCTTAACAAATCCGTATATATATATATATATTTCTATATTACTAGTGAATATATTTTTAAAAAAATTTCAGTTAAATCTTCAACAAAGGCTCTCTTCAATCAAGTTAATTATCTTTTATTATTAAATTATCATGGTTTTTTTTTTATATTTATGTGTTATGTTTGGGTTTTTATGAATCCTTTAATTGTGTTTATTTTAGTTTCAAATCTATTGTTTAGACACAAAAAAAAAAAAAAAAGAAGGCTAGGGTTTCTATTTGGAGGAGAGAAAAAAAAAAGGGTAGATTTTCTGTTTAGAAATTATTTTTTTTTATAAAAAAAAGGGTGAGGATAGGTGGGTGTATATTAATGCTCTAGTTAGGGTTTCGATTAGGGCAAAAATTATTTTAATTTTAGTTATTTAAAAAAAATAGAAGGAAAGAAAAGAGTGTGTTTGGACATTAAAATATTGGTTTGTGGAGTAAATATAGGTTGGTTGTTGGAGAGTCTAATAAATATATTAGCTTATAATAAATTATATGTATATTGGTAATTTTTATATTAATATAAATCTTGTGGGGGATTGCAGATTGATGGTGCACCAATGATCCGGAGGGAGCCCAAGTGCACCATGGTGGAGTGGCAATAATATTATCCATAGCATCTTTGATTTACCCCTTCGCTATCAAGCTTGCATGGTCACAATATTCTCAGGACAACTTTGCGTCATTAGATTGGACAGGGCCTACCTGCAGATGCTGATGAGGTTAGGGTGGCACAGTTTGCCCACATCATACTTCTGTTGCTGTTGGGTGGAGACTTGTATGCGGATAAGTTGAGTAGCAAACTTCGACTTTCTTCTCTAGATCTCCTCAAAAACTTTGATGCGTGGGATGCTTAGTTGGGGGTCAGCTATCCTAACTTATCTATATTGATGTATGTGTCAAGCTGCACAGCAGGACACCAGAGAGATATGTGGCCCCATGATGTTATTCAAGATTTGGATATGGGATCGTGTGCCAGTTGTCAGTCCCGTATGTGGTGATATCCATCAATTATCCCTATGGGAGGACCATGGGCTGCTAGGTGGAACATGTGGTTGGATTAGAGTCGAACACCTAGACGGCCTCAAGGATGGGGAGGTATATTATAAGTTTCAAAAAATATTGCTATTGACTTATGTTTCATTTTCCATTTTGAGGTTGGGTTTTTTTTTTTTTTTTTGTTGGTACTCCTTACAATTTAAGTGGTTGCCCTATTTCGAGACAGAGCTAGAGGGCTACTACTATTCTGCACAGTAGGTCGAGAGATATGGTGGTGTTGAGTATACCTATTTTATTTTGCTATTGTGGAGATGCATCGTCAAGACAAAGTGACGCAGCAGTTTCATCAGGAGCAGCACATACCCTATCGAGCTGAGACAGGTGAGGATTTGCACAACGGAGATAGATGGAGAGTAGCTCGTAAGGACAACCTAGAGAAGCATGTCCAGTACATTGCCACATGGGAAGAGAGATAGCAATGGATCATTGATGCGACACCATGGATGTTGAGATCCCATCAGATCTATTTGCATTGGTATCATCAGTTTACCATGCTAGTGTTAGATAATTCGACGAGGCGAGAAGAGCTTGATTGAGTTATTGGATATCGAGAACTAGCAGCTAAGCACGAGTATGTGATAGACCATCAACATAGTATATCTACTTTCATAACTTTATTTGCTTATTTTGACTATTATTTGCACAGCTGGATGCGAATCTAACTTGGGTCAGAGCCTCCATGAGCATTCAGAGGGACCTCACTTGAACCCCACTACTCAGAGAAGAGTTTTTCGTGCTTTACGTGACATATGCTTTCGGGTTATGCGATACCTCGGGAGAGAGATCGAAGGGTGTCCTGCTGGGAGAGAGCTCCATTTGGTGCAGCCAATACCTACCGACCAGGCAGCAATTTGTGAGCGGTCGGAGACGAAGATGGGGTGGACGTGCTAGTCGACAAGAGGATGAGCCTAAAGTAATGCCACCTATTCCTCTTCCTAAGCAAGCTGATGAGCCTTGAGATCACGAGTTCGTGATACGCCGTTGAGGGACCAGCCTTCAGAGGTGTCTCCTCCTATGGGCTTTCTTAGATCATAGTAGTGATCCCATGCGGTTCAACCGGTCCAAGAGTGCAGCGCACAACACATTTCAGATGCCATCTCATCTCATTGCCCCTAAATATTCAGACGTGTCACCAATGAGGTATGCTGGACCTGGACAAGCGACATTGACCCCATTATCGCCATTCTATCCACTTATGCCCGGAGTTTCGTATTATCCTCTAGTATCATCTGCCTATTATGATCAATGCAGGATTTTTAGAGATTTTGCTGTGCATCGTTTATGTTTATATTGAGGCATCCAGCACCATCATCATCTCAGGCATATCCAGGAGAGCCATCATCATCTCAGACATATCCATTTCTGTCATATACAGTGTCATCTATGCCATATCCTTCGATGCCTTCTACATCCCAGAGACCTGTTTAGCATCCATCGTCTTCACATAGGCATGCCTCGTCTTCTAGTGGATTACATGCATCCCATTTGCTCTTTCTCATCGCGTCTCAGCCCCCTTGAGATTATCAAAATAATTCTTAATCTTTATATATAGTGACATATTTTATCCTTGTATTTTTTATTTAATTTAAAACACATTTCATTATGTATTTTACTATCTTGTAATCATTTTAGTGATGCATATGTTATATCAATTTATTAGTGAAGTATATTTTTATGTTTTTTAGAAAAAATTTTGAAATAGACAAAATTGAATTTAATTCTATACATTTACACAAATTACAACTAGAATTCAAATGCTTTTTAAGTTGGTTTTTTTAAAAAAAGAATTTAAGGAAATTTAGAGTTAAAATAGAATTAAGATTTAGTATGAAATAAAATTAGGGTTTTCGATTTTGAGAAAGAATTATTATTTAATAATTGATTTGGGTAAGTAACTGAGCCAATCATTACTGCCTCCGAGTTGGAGGGTAAACTAAATCGCCACTGGAAGTGGCATCTCTACTTTAAATCGCCATCCCACTAAGCTATTTGATGCCAGGTAGGACAACCAAATCTTAGAGTGGACCACGTCAACTCAATTACCACCTAATGTGGTGATTTATGAGGAATCACCACCCGAGTCCAGGACACTGTTGGAATCGACATGCCATGTAGCAATTTCCCTTGAAATTGAGGTATGGGACGGCTCCACAAAACAGAAATTTTTGACTAAAAAATTTACACTCCATTACTTTTCTGATTTCAGGGTATCCCTAAGATAGCAAAAACTCAATAATTAAAGATAATATATGGAAATAGTACAAATAAGTTTATTGTGAAGTTGGGCTAAGGCCCAATGCAATAGAGACCTCATTCTCCCCTAATGACTGGACCATGAAATGAGATCACCAAAATCCACTACATGAGGAAGAAGGACCCAAGATCTTAGCAGCCCCAAGAGGCAGTGTCTAGGGATTCCAACAGAAGAACAATCCAAGAAGTGGTCTCGGAAGTTTTTCTTTGTAGACAGCACATTTGGAATACTAAAAACGAGTATTTACCAAGAATTGGTGTCTCATAAAATCATTTTTATTTTGATGTCTCGATTGAAGTGTTCAACGATTTTAGAGTGTCTCAACTTTCTAAATGATGAAACAGTACCATCCCACTCAGATAGTGCATGAAATGGACCATCACGCATGGTGGGTAGACGAGACGGTCTATCTCGTCTGGCGCCTGGACGGGACTTGACCATCTTCCCGTGCTAGAAAGCTACTACTTTATTCTCTTTTTCTCTTTTCCTACAACTGGATGAAACCATTTCGTCATTTTCAACTCCCCCCAAAATCTTCCAACACTCCAATCGAGACACCAAAATAAAATGGATTTCATGAGAAATTCCATTCAAAACCCACTAAAAACTGCAGGGACAATAATTCTTTGAAGTAAGACAAGCACATACTAGATAGATAGGGCCAAAGTCACATAATGTGGATGCACGAGCGAGTGCGGGTGCGGGTGGATCAAGTTATAAAAATGATTAAGTGCGGGTGCATTTTAAAGCGTCTATTATTAGAAAAAATAAAAATAATATTATGTAATAGAAATTTGACCATATCAACAATAATTTCATTAGACACAAAATATAACTCGAATTGAAATGGGGGAGTAATGTTTGTGGGGGATTTCTATTACAATATGGTAAAAGATTTCATAATTTTCATTCTCATTATAGATGTTCAAGAACAAATTATGTTTTATACAAAAATGATGATATAAAAACAAAAACTTGCAAGAGAAAATCTAATTATTGACAAACATGAATAAGAAAAATAAATAGATGATAAAAAAATCGAACTTTAAAATTTAAACTTATACATGTGAACTTGTGGATTAGCGTCTCGATAGGGAAGAAAAGTGATAAATTTTTTCATGAAAGTTTATATATATATATAAATATATATATTTATCTATTTATTTATTTATTTTTATATATATATTTATATTTATATATAATTAGAGTCTTCCTATTTATCGAGAATTAATTTTAAAATTATTTTCCTAATTCTATAAAAGATTTTTTAAAAAATTTAATTTTTAATTTTTTTTTACAAGAATTAAAAAGAATTATGAAGCATCATCACATTAATGCGAGACCTATCAATATTTAATGCATGAATCAAGAACTACTAAGTCAATGTTTATAAAAATATATTGCGAGATTTAATAATATTTAGTGCTTGAATTATAAAAATTTAATACGAAAATTAAGAAATTTAAATTCATCGTAGAGCGGTATACCAATACTTAAATCATCAATTTGCTACCAAAACGCCAATGTGTGGAGGAGATAGGGCAAACTACATGACCTAGGATAGGGAAACTGACATATCTGCTTAGAAAGAGAATATACATATGAATGATTATATATTGCTCACCATATATATATATGGTGAGCAATATATAATCATTCATATGTATATTCTCTTTCTAAGCAGATATGTCAGTTTCCCTATCCTAGGTCATGTAGTTTGCCCTATCTCCTCCACACATTGGCGTTTTGGTAGCAAATTGATGATTTAAGTATTGGTATACCGCTCTACGATGAATTTAAATTTCTTAATTTTCGTATTAAATTTTTATAATTCAAGCACTAAATATTATTAAATCTCGCAATATATTTTTATAAACATTGACTTAGTAGTTCTTGATTCATGCATTAAATATTGATAGGTCTCGCATTAATGTGATGATGCTTCATAATTCTTTTTAATTCTTGTAAAAAAAAATTAAAAATTAAATTTTTTAAAAAATCTTTTATAGAATTAGGAAAATAATTTTAAAATTAATTCTCGATAAATAGGAAGACTCTAATTATATATAAATATAAATATATATATAAAAATAAATAAATAAATAGATAAATATATATATTTATATATATATATAAACTTTCATGAAAAAATTTATCACTTTTCTTCCCTATCGAGACGCTAATCCACAAGTTCACATGTATAAGTTTAAATTTTAAAGTTCGATTTTTTTATCATCTATTTATTTTTCTTATTCATGTTTGTCAATAATTAGATTTTCTCTTGCAAGTTTTTGTTTTTATATCATCATTTTTGTATAAAACATAATTTGTTCTTGAACATCTATAATGAGAATGAAAATTATGAAATCTTTTACCATATTGTAATAGAAATCCCCCACAAACATTACTCCCCCATTTCAATTCGAGTTATATTTTGTGTCTAATGAAATTATTGTTGATATGGTCAAATTTCTATTACATAATATTATTTTTATTTTTTCTAATAATAGACGCTTTAAAATGCACCCGCACTTAATCATTTTTATAACTTGATCCACCCGCACCCGCACTCGCTCGTGCATCCACATTATGTGACTTTGGCCCTATCTATCTAGTATGTGCTTGTCTTACTTCAAAGAATTATTGTCCCTGCAGTTTTTAGTGGGTTTTGAATGGAATTTCTCATGAAATCCATTTTATTTTGGTGTCTCGATTGGAGTGTTGGAAGATTTTGGGGGGAGTTGAAAATGACGAAATGGTTTCATCCAGTTGTAGGAAAAGAGAAAAAGAGAATAAAGTAGTAGCTTTCTAGCACGGGAAGATGGTCAAGTCCCGTCCAGGCGCCAGACGAGATAGACCGTCTCGTCTACCCACCATGCGTGATGGTCCATTTCATGCACTATCTGAGTGGGATGGTACTGTTTCATCATTTAGAAAGTTGAGACACTCTAAAATCGTTGAACACTTCAATCGAGACATCAAAATAAAAATGATTTTATGAGACACCAATTCTTGGTAAATACTCGTTTTTAGTATTCCAAATGTGCTGTCTACAAAGAAAAACTTCCGAGACCACTTCTTGGATTGTTCTTCTGTTGGAATCCCTAGACACTGCCTCTTGGGGCTGCTAAGATCTTGGGTCCTTCTTCCTCATGTAGTGGATTTTGGTGATCTCATTTCATGGTCCAGTCATTAGGGGAGAATGAGGTCTCTATTGCATTGGGCCTTAGCCCAACTTCACAATAAACTTATTTGTACTATTTCCATATATTATCTTTAATTATTGAGTTTTTGCTATCTTAGGGATACCCTGAAATCAGAAAAGTAATGGAGTGTAAATTTTTTAGTCAAAAATTTCTGTTTTGTGGAGCCGTCCCATACCTCAATTTCAAGGGAAATTGCTACATGGCATGTCGATTCCAACAGTGTCCTGGACTCGGGTGGTGATTCCTCATAAATCACCACATTAGGTGGTAATTGAGTTGACGTGGTCCACTCTAAGATTTGGTTGTCCTACCTGGCATCAAATAGCTTAGTGGGATGGCGATTTAAAGTAGAGATGCCACTTCCAGTGGCGATTTAGTTTACCCTCCAACTCGGAGGCAGTAATGATTGGCTCAGTTACTTACCCAAATCAATTATTAAATAATAATTCTTTCTCAAAATCGAAAACCCTAATTTTATTTCATACTAAATCTTAATTCTATTTTAACTCTAAATTTCCTTAAATTCTTTTTTTAAAAAAACCAACTTAAAAAGCATTTGAATTCTAGTTGTAATTTGTGTAAATGTATAGAATTAAATTCAATTTTGTCTATTTCAAAATTTTTTCTAAAAAACATAAAAATATACTTCACTAATAAATTGATATAACATATGCATCACTAAAATGATTACAAGATAGTAAAATACATAATGAAATGTGTTTTAAATTAAATAAAAAATACAAGGATAAAATATGTCACTATATATAAAGATTAAGAATTATTTTGATAATCTCAAGGGGGCTGAGACGCGATGAGAAAGAGCAAATGGGATGCATGTAATCCACTAGAAGACGAGGCATGCCTATGTGAAGACGATGGATGCTAAACAGGTCTCTGGGATGTAGAAGGCATCGAAGGATATGGCATAGATGACACTGTATATGACAGAAATGGATATGTCTGAGATGATGATGGCTCTCCTGGATATGCCTGAGATGATGATGGTGCTGGATGCCTCAATATAAACATAAACGATGCACAGCAAAATCTCTAAAAATCCTGCATTGATCATAATAGGCAGATGATACTAGAGGATAATACGAAACT
>JAOXNR010000031.1:11184993-11202439 GCA_028571225.1 Parsonsia alboflavescens | reverse complement strand
CCACACACAACAGAACCCAACCCCATAATATTTCTTTCATTCAAGGAAGTGGGATGATATAATACCTCACTAAACAACCACGGACATTAAAGACTTGATCAAGTGGTAAAGAAAATAGTTTTATCTATAATTGAAAAGGTTATGAGTTTTAAATCATGAAAGTCATTAAATGATACAGAATTTATTTTTATTCGCTAGTGATCCCATTAGATTACATGAATTAAATTAGCTCAAAAACAGATTAAGTGTAAGTTATAAAAGTCATCAAATATTGAATGATCAAGAACCACGAGATTTATCTCAAGTGATCTCATCATATTAGTTGGATTAAATTAGTTTAGATACCGGTTAAAAAGAAGAGCAACAGGGGAAAAGGGCAGCAATCACAGGGAAGGAAGGAAAGAAAGTCCTCATCTCTTCTGGTCCTCACCAAACAGCCAAAAATGGAGCAGAGAAACCTGACCAACCATGAACCAACCAATAATAATGGGAGCAACCCCAGGTGGGTTTCATTTCAACTTTCAATCCAAACACCCCTCACCTCACCTGCCCAACCACATCTGTCAAACACATGAGCCAGTTAAGGCCTAGACATCATCCATCAAATCATTGAGAAACCATAGTCATGATTGGAAACAGAGATAAACTATGGAAACACAATTGCCATTCATAAGGACCCCACTCACCATTCTCTTTGGAAAAATCTTTCCATGATAGTTGATGAGCACGAGGGCAGTTTCAAGAAGAAGAAAAAAAAGAAAAAAAAAGGTTTTGTTGCTGCTGTCACTTTCCTTTTTCTTTTCTTTTCTTTTCTTTTATATTTTTTTTCCTCATCTTCTTCTGTTGGGCAGAAGATCAAATACATGTCATGCATAATGCTTCCTCTTCTCACCTTAACTAATCCAACCACGAATCAGAGCTTTTAAAGATGCAATAAATAAGAAGTAAAGCTGATGAGATCACTGCTGAGTTATGCTTTGCTTGCTCGCCAGTTTTCACACCGGCAGCTTTATTTATTTTCTAACCAAACAGCACTTTACCTTCAAAAGTAACCAAACAAACTTCTAATTTTGCATCGTATCCCTTTCTTTACCTTTTTGAACAAATTTTTTTCTCTCTCTTTTTCAGAAGAAAAAAATTCCAAAATTTAAAGTCCATAATAATGGCATAAGCAATATGCAACCCCATTAGTCAACAAAAATTTGTATGTTTGGGTGAGAGGGTGCTTAATTTTTCTGATAGCAGTCAATAAGGGTTGCCCTAGAGAGTAGAGAATTTAAAAATATATGTATTTCCTCCGTCAGATTTTGTTTGTTCATTTCAAAAAAAAAAAAAAAAAGTTTCAAAATGATTGTCTACTTCAACTTTTAAGGAAGTTTTTTTTTTTTTTTCTTTTACTCTTTTGAATTTCAAAAAAAAAAAAAAAAGAAGAATAATAAACTCCAATATGTTAGTCTAATTACTATAAAATTTACATATTCTAGATAAATCTCTCCATGATTAAAGGAGTGTTTAGAGAAGTTATTTTAAAATTATTACTCAAAAGATCACTAAAATTTTAATTTAATCATAAGAATCGACCTGTCAAATTTTCTTATTGAACGGAATCTAATTTTATTTCCTTTAACTTTAATGGAAAATCTGTAACTTCAAATAATGGTATTGTCATGACAAATTTTTCATTCTCGACGGCTCCAAAAATAGTCAATAGAAGTTCAAGCAAAGTTTATGGTAATTATATCTTGATACCGATGGTTCTACGATGTGGCGATGATATGGTTGAGAGCAGTGAATGCATGGGAAAGGGGGATTGTTGACCAATTGAAAGACACCAAAATAGAAGTTCATCAGAGTCGAAGATACAAAGAGAACTCAAATTGAGGTTCAAAATTTTGAGAAGCTAAGAAAGAAAAAAGAAAACCAAAGTCAAAAATAGTAGGATAGCGTGTCCATTATTATTTACAAGTCATTAGAGTTAACTTTTTTCGTCACAAATTATAAGTCAATATTATTAGTTTATTAAGTATTTAATTGTATTTTTCCTTTATTATCCCGTCTAAGCTGTCTTTCTCTCAAAACTCTCTTCCCCCTTTAGATATCGTATTAAAAAAAAACAAAAGATTTTTTTAATTTTTATAAAATGATAATTCATGACTTATAAAGAATAATCGAGGGGATATGAATCAAGAAAAAGTCATCTAACTCTAAAATTATATCTGAGTGTATCACTTTAAAAGGCCCATTAGCTCTAATCCTACAAAGGATGAGTCAAAAATTCCTTTATAAATTTGGAGCTAAGATTTTCCAATTCATATTTTAAAATTTTAAAATTTTAAAATATGAATAGACAACCAACCTTTATTGAGTGTACTAGCTGTTCGAGAGGCCATCCAATTTGGATTTCAATGCAAGACAAATCAACCAGTTAGGAAAATGCCCAATATCAAAGAAATCATTCTGCCAATAATAATTGTAGATATGACTTGAGAGGAGGTGGGTTGTGAACCAAATGAGACTATATGGCTTTTATGCAAAAAGGTCTATATCAAAATAATTATTATCCCCTGTTTTTTCTTGTTATTAATTTTGAATACATGTTGACAAGAAATGTAAATCTCCTCTGGCCCCAACTTTACTTGGCATGAAATTATCTCAAAATGAATACAATTGTTGATTTCATAACCCATGCTATATGTTACTCAACCTTATATTTGACTAAATGTGAAGTGACAAAACTTTAATAGAACGGCATGATGGGATTTTTAAAATTAAAAGAAGTAAGTTTTAAAGAATATTATTATCTCTGATTTTTAATAATTGTTACGTTTGGGACTTATAATTAGAATCTTTTTAATTAGAGATTAGAAGGATGCCGCTATGTCCCTTAGTTGGTAAAAAGTGGAGGGTAAAATGGTCAACTCAGTTAGCAATTAACCCACTTACAGTTCTTCTATTATCTTTTCTATGTCCTAGCATGGGTAGATTACTAAACACTAAAGGTTAAATTACTATTAAACCATGAATGGAATATGATAGCGGTGTTAGGTTAAAATCTTAAATGTGAACGAAGTCAAGTCAGTCAAAAGGACCTACAAAATCTTCCAAAAATCATAAAATAGGATTAGTCAAATTGATTTTTATTTTAGCCACAGCCAAGCCAAGCCAAGCAGAAGAGACTAGAGAGAAAGAGGGAATAAAAAAATAAAATTTGAAAGAAAGAGACGGGGACAAAGGAGAGTGGAGTTCACGTGGGGAGGGAAATGAATGGGGGAAAGCGTAGAAGTAAAAATGTGAAGTGGTTTTAATTTTAAATTTGTCATGGGTTCTGGGAAGTCCCAGAACTCACGTGGACCAAACATGTCTTGCTGGAAGACACGTGGTTTCAGATGCCCCCCTATACTAAAAACGTTTTTAGTAGGAGGAGGGATGGCCATGGGTGGGACTTAGACTGAGAAAATGACTGTTCCAAGTTGGTGTGGGGACCCACAATGCTCCTGCAGCCGTGCGTGTCCTCTTGTCGTTTCATTACCCGACAACACCCCTCCCTACAATCATTTGAACTCTTCTCCTCCGTCACTCCATAGGGCTACCACTATCGCTCTACTTCCATTTCCAACCTCTTTCTTCTTTTCCTATTTTCTATTTCCTACTTTCCCGTAAATCTCCAACCCCTCTCTCTCTCTCCTCGTAAGAAATGTACTCCATTCTTTTTGTACGTAAAATATAAATTAACCCACTATTTAATATTTTTTCATTTGTTATCAATCAAAATAATTTGACGTAATATAATTGAAAATCAAAATTCTCTTAGCACACGATAAAAAATAAAATAAAATAAATAAAAAGATGACTCAAAACTCATATATTGAAAAATGATCAAACATTTAAAGAAAAATTAAAATTAAAAGTTCCTTTATAACCCCTTCTAATATGCTAATAAAATGTACAAGTATTCTAAAATATCATGTAATTCTATGATTTGGTTTATATATAACAAAAAAATAAAAATAAAAATTAAACAATCTGAAACATAGGAAAGTGTAGAGTCGTTTGGCTAGCACAAGTTTAAACCTTGCACAAAATCTACCTCCGATTGTACTACCATTTTAATTCGTGCATTAAATCTTACACTTATATTAGCAATTAGATCTCTCTCCAATCAATTATTCAATCTCTAAAATTAAATGTTCATTTTTCCAAAATAAACTTATTTTTAAAATTTAACTTTTTACTAATTGTTTATTCATTCTAACTAATTTTCCTATTACTCATTATAAGTCATTATTGTTAGTTAAAAGATGATTCCTTTAAAGATATGTTGAAATTATTTTCAATTTTTTTTAAAAAAAGATGATTAGAGGATATTTTAAGGAAAAAAAAAAACCTAAATTTTTATAAAATGACTGATAACTTATATTTAGTGATAGAGAGAGTATTAAGGATGTACAATCGATTGGTTAGACCTCTTCAGTCAACCAAACAGAAAGACGAGAGGATAGGCGGCAAGTCTGAATGTGGGAAAGGAAAGAATGTTAGGTTAGGGTTTCTTTTTTATCAAATTAATTAAAAGTTAAGATATGTAATATATATATATATATATATTATTATTTTATATGA
Source organism: Parsonsia alboflavescens (assembly GCA_028571225.1). Lineage (NCBI taxonomy): Eukaryota > Viridiplantae > Streptophyta > Magnoliopsida > Gentianales > Apocynaceae > Parsonsia > Parsonsia alboflavescens. The sequence continues at coordinate 11,197,822 of JAOXNR010000031.1, read as the reverse complement.
AATATTATTAGCTTGGTTCGGTTCGAATAACCGATTAAAATTTTCAATCTAAACCAACAGATCCAATTAGATCAATTTTCTTTAAATTCCATCGAATCAATCAATTCAAATGATTGAATTTTGCTCGATTTGAATTGGATCGATTATGATAGATAGGTTGGAATTGGATTTGTACACTCACAGAGAGTATCACACTTATCTAATCCACCTCCTAAAACAAATGATAAAAAAATAAAATATTGATTCAAATTAATAACCTCTCTATTTCATAATATATGCCAGATTAGTTTTTTTTACAAGTAATAATGATACAAAATATTATCCATTGACTAAATCAAAATAACATTAGTCAAATTATATAGAAATTGAAGTAAGAAATTTGCCAAGGGCCAACGGTGGAAAAAAATGAATAAATACTCATCAAATTTTTTGTAAAATAACGCAATATATTGTTAAAAAATTCAAAAATTTACATTGATTTATACTATGAATCAAATAGCGTATTGAAATAAATGGATATTTAATTTTCTTGATATTCCTTTTTATTTTGCATAAATTGTAAACTATTGCAACAACAACGAAAAAGTTGTTTACTATAACGAAATCACATTATTATCCCCCAAACTTAATCAAAAAACGGGTGGGGTCGGGATAAGCAAAACACGAGACGAGAGGACTGCACACCACGAGTGGGCCCGAGCGTATTGTATAAATCCTGGCCAGATTTAGGCAAGCAAACAGTGCATTGCCATAGCAAAATGACAACAATGGGACCCCACAAACAAACAATAAGGGAACGAGGTTGGGATGAACTAATGATTGGTCTTCATTTGGTAACTCATTCTTTAATTTTTTTTTTTTAAAAAAAAAATCCAACAAACAAACGCCATTATCATTGTAATTATTCAAGTAATCAAAGGCGTGTCCAGCTTCTCGATTTGAAATTAATTTTGTTTGAAAATGAATGTTTAAATTAATTTTAAATAAAATTTTATCTAAAAATAATTAAATATTATTTCCTTTGTTTAGAATTTAATATCTCATTTTTTATTTTTTGTTATCTCAAATTGAATATCCTATTTTAATTACACTTTTATTAAGAAAATTTATATTATAATATTAAAATTAATTAAATCAAAACTTTTTAAAAAATACGTGTTATTCAAATTAAAATATTTAATTTTGAATGAATGGAATATATTTTTCAACGTGTAGCTAAAAATAAGGTAGTCACTAAAGTCTTGTGCACTCCATAATTGCTTCCATTCTCCAGCTTCTTCCTCGACTGGTCAAAATGTAATAATTTTGCGTCTAATGCCCCCAATAATTCTTTTATAAGCCTTCCCATTTACTGCTGTTTATAATCAAATCGTATAAGTGTAAATTAATTAGTTTATGTTCTTTTATACCGTTTCAACAAAGAATGGTAAGAATAAAAATAAAAATTAAAAAGAGAGAGAGAAAACATAAACAATTTTTTGATATCGAGACTTTTAATTATATATTAAAAAAAAAAAAAGGAAAGGAAAAATCATTTCAAAATTTTTGTTTTTTAATTGTGTTTGAGTTAGTTTACATGCATTTCGACTGTACCGTCATGAGTTGCAATTCACCAAGGTTAAAATATACAACAAGATTGAGTCAAATTTATGAACTGCATTATATAAGTCTAACCTCCAAATCACTTAACTTCGACCGCACCCTTTAATACTCATTTCAAATTACTTAATTTAACAAAAGTATTTTAAATTACAAACCAAAAATCTGATCCCTAAAGAAGGCCTATATAAAAATGCTGACTCAACAATCATTTTCCCAGATGAAACACTGCACAAGTCCGGAATTTGCCTTCAAGAATTGAAATAGTAAGTCTACTTTATTTCTTGGTATGAAGCATTTAGAACTGCCCAATCCACTAAATTATTGATCCCAAAAATGAGAGGTCTACTTTGCAAATTACCCCTTCTGAGCAGACTGTAGACACTAGACATCCACCTTTTGAGTGGATTCCCTATATTTACCAATCTAGTAGCTTATCTTTTTCAATGAATAAAATCTTACTATTGCATTAAAACAAATAAAATTTACATTAAAAAGAAAAAAAGGGGATCATTTCTTACCATTTCTCAATGCAAAATAATTTTGACATTTTTCAAAGAAAGTTTATGAAAATCCTCAACCCAAATGGATGAAAGTGTTTTTCACATGCCCCCCGCCCTCAACTTTTTCTTTCAAAAGAAAAGAAGAGAGAAAATATTGACTCATACATTTACATTATATTACAATCTTATTCATTATCAGTCAAGTCTTACTTAGTTTGATGGTAAGCGATAGCACTAGGAGGTTGGAGTCGAGAAGTTTCGAATTTAAGATAAGACGAGTATAGGTGAGAAATCGCTATTGACTCTTAGAGATAAGGATATAAAGAAGGTTAAAAGAAAGAGATGCATGTTAACAAAATAATAATTCATTTTCATTAGTAGTATACAACCCAAATTAAACTGCTTCATCCCTGTTAAAATAAATATCTTTTTAGTTAAAAAATTTATTTCATATAGATGTCACTTTCTATTTTTTTAAAAAAAGAATGGTTCAACACTTTTTATTTTTTAATAAGTATTTAGTAACAGATTTTCAATCTTCCCCTTTTCATTTTATAAGATAATATAATTGAATTAATATGATATTTATTTAATGAAAGAGATATTTTAATGTAAAATAAATAATTATTGCTAAAACAATAATTACTTTTAGTTATTACTTCATAATAATCTTAAACGACATTACATTTTGAAACAAATAAAGTATCAGTATATTAGTGTTAAACACACTCCCTCTCTGTCAATAGACATAAGTTATTCGAACTAATTTTTTTTATCATTAATTATAAATCATTGTTATTAATTAATTAGATATTTGAATGTGTTTTCTTTTATTCCCCTTGTCACTTTATTTTTTCTACGTATTGTTAATTTGTATGGAGGGAACAGTAACTTATTTTAATTTTTAACGATAAGATGACATTACACCAACCAAAATCACATTTAATCCGCATGTTGCGTAAAAGTTAAGATACCGCAATTTAGAAACACACCATGGGAGAGAGTGGTTCATTTATTCGGTTTCGCATGGCACGGAAGAAAAAGTTGTTCATCTGATTGCATAATTTATGTCAAATTTTAGTGACAAGACTTGCCTCTCCCTGGTACTGCTGGGAGCCAGTATTTTTGACTAATGAGCAGCAACAACAGAACTGCACCGCTGCTATTTGAAAACTACGGATATCCAAATAATAATTTTTTAATTTAAAATTAAATATCTCATTTTTATTTATAGATATTTTTTTTAAAAAAAGTTTGAATTTATACATTTTGAAATTGTAATGTGGATTTTTTTTAATTTAAAAAATAAGGTATTCAATTTATATGGGACAACGTACTGATTAAGATCTTTAACCTCTTTAACCTCCACCTAATCCCATTAATGATTTGCTGATTTCCCGTATGTCCTTGCTTCCCTTTCGTGCTTAAGGCGAAACTAGCCACTACCGGTCCCCCTGCCTTTGTCGTATTCGTACTCGATGATGAGGAAAATTTTTGATATAGACTTATTAAATTTTCGTTTTTTTTTTTTTTTTTTTTTTTTGCTTTTTTCTTTACTTTTGCATACATTAGACCAGATCATCTTACCAATCTGCGCTTTATATATTTTTTAAAGTAAATTATAATGTTTAATTAAAAAAAGAAAGGACTTTCAATCTGGTTTTTTCACCGCCCATCTGAATTTGAACTATTTTTTGACTTTAATAAATTTTATTAAAAAATTTTGATTTAGTTCATTTTGAATATAAAAATATTAAAATTTTTCAATAATTTATAACATAAGAAATTTATTTATAAATAATTTAAAATAAAAATAAAAATATTCCATTTTGAAAGGTAAAAAATATTTTTTAAGGTTTTTCCATTAATGCTTTTAAATTATTTTTTAATCATTTAGACGAAAAATCAAACAATATCTTTTTTCCAACACTATGCGGCATTCCAGATCAATAGACTCCGTATCCCAAAGGATCGTGACAACCTAAAGTACCTCAAAAATCACTTTTTATGACACATAACCTCTTGCCTGTAACAATTATCACAAGTCCCAACCGCTTGGCCATCCTGGGATAAGAGCCAACACTGACCAGAACCCACTATCTAAGTTGACAAGTCAGAAAAGGCTCCTTAATTTTTTTTTCAAGGATTTTTTTTTTTTTAAAGGAGCTTACATAGAAAGACAAAAAAAGTTTAGAGGGTTAAATCCCTTAATAGTATAACTTTATTTTAAAATAAAGGTATTAAAAATGCTTAAGTACTATTACCATTTTCAGTTTTAATTGAATGTTCATTTTGACTTAAAAGTAAAAATGTAGTGGTGATTTATAACTTTAATGGTAAATCCCATTAGTTAGTGGGATGTAAATACCTAATTTCAAGAGTTAGTGGACACAAGCTCCTTGCGTTATGGAGTTATTAAGTTGTAATTTCATAAACGGGAGAAATTTGTGAGTCTTTCAATTTAAAATATACTATTTATTTATTGGAGAGTAAAACTAAAAAAAAAACAATTATTATAATCATGTATTCATAATTGAATATCTCGTTTTAATTTAATGAAAAATTATAAAGTGTAATTGACTTTTTTCAAAATTACCAATTTGTCCTATTTATTTTTGTAGTTAGTGGCAGGACTCTTGGGCTTAGCGGCTTAAATTTTATAATTAAGAAAATTATTGATGAGATTTTTTTTTATATTAAAAATTTATCCCTTTTTTTTTTTTGAAAAAAAAGACGATTAATGAAAATAAAAATAATCAAATCTATATGCACAAATGACTAATATTTTAAGGGTTAAATACAATGCGTGTGCTTGCAAATTACTATTATTCTTATTATTCGATTTGAAAAATCTTGTCACGAGCACACCCACCAGATTCAGAAACCAGGGGAGTTCCACGAAAACTAGATTCCGCATACCATTACCTTAGCAAAAACACATGGCCCGTAAAGCCGTCGGCTGCAATTTGCATTCATGATTAGTTAATAAGAAATAGGAGTAATAATAGAAATAATAATTAAAATATTGCTCCATCTATTGAAATTAGAGGTTTACTTTTGATTGTTTGAATACAAAATTTATGAATTGCATTTAATTTTAGTGATGTTATCTCGTTCCTTTTGTTCTCGATGTAATTCGGAGTATTATTATTGAAATTTTAAATAAAAAAAATTATTTTAGAAAAATAAATCTTTACATGTAAATATTAATAAAAAAAATTTAAATAACTCATTTCATATAAAAATGATTACAATTTTATAGACAAATAATAAAAAAAAAGATATTATATTTTTTTTAATCCATCACATTTACTAAAATACTATGTTTCAAATTATCTATTTACTCTCAATTTTCAATAATCATTCCTACCATACTCTTTGTAAAAATCCAAAAACTCATTAATGAAAGGAGTCCTTACACAATGAAACAAGGAGAGAGTAGTAAAATGAATATAACCTTGAGTAATTTATTACACCCTCTAATTTATAATATAGGTCGTTTTAAACATTTTCATACATATTAAAGATACAAAAAATAATGTATTGATTTAATCAAAATATCAAAAACATATTAAGTCAAACTACATGGGAAATTGGAGTAAAAAATAACCACGAGGATAGGAATGAAAAAATGTGCAGTAAATACTCATGAAATTCTGTAAATGGACAAGTATTATAAAATAACTTGAAAGGTTCAAAGCGATATACATTTTGAACCGGAGTGAGAATAAAGTATTTTAATCTAATTAAGTTAAAATAAAAATTTATCATACCCTTTGTCCCTATTTATAAGTCACTTGAACTCACTTTCACCGTCAATAATTATAAGTCATTATTGTTAATTTATTAACTATTTTACTTCCCCCTTCTTTGTACTCTAATCACTATTGTTAATTTGATTATAATCATGAATAAAAATATTTTAGGAAAAAAACTACTTGCCCTTGGACTAAAATATGGGTCATTTTAGTTTTTTTTTCCACACATATTAAGAATATAAAAAATAATGCATTTACTCCATCTTAAGAAAGAAAGAAAAAAAAAACCCTTAATCAAAATACGTAGGAAATTCAAGTTAGAAATAACGATAAGGGAAATAATGGGAAAAAAAGCAATAATACATATTAAATTTTGTAAGCTTGCCTATATTATAAAATAAATTTAAAGGTTTAAACCAATCTATATTATGAATCAAAGAGAATATTATTTTAATTTTGATAAAGTAATCGTTAATGATTTATAAATAATGATGAAAATGATAATATTTTAAAAAAATTTATGTGTAAAATCTTAAACAACGACGGATGAAAACACGTAGAGTGTGAGACATAGATTACAAGGACGATGCTTCCTCGCAAGAGATTGTCATGTCCTATCTATCATTATAGGAACCATCTTAATTTTTAGTGCTTTTTATTTCTTGAAAGAAACTCTTTGATTAGTCAGAAATCAGGAGACGGGCATGATCCATGAATTTGTACCAAATTGTCAACGAAGCTTCACTCTGAGGGGTTTGGGCCTTTGGGGAAATATAATAAAAGTGGGGCAGGGTAATGTGGTCCGAAAAAAAAAAAAATCTCAGAGATGATTGGATTGGATGATTAGAGAAGAAGCGCGTGATTTTAAGGAAGTAATAATTGGGATTAATAATGAAGGAATTAGTGAGGTGTGGTCCGACAAGATGTTGGGGCGAGGATCAGGTGTCCCCACGGGTGCGTGCTAGCTGTCCCACGTGTTCCCCAACCCCAATTATGGATCTGTTTCCACGTCCCGACAATATCCGGCCTCCGTACGAGACTTATTCCCATGTGATTATCACGTGAACATTGGCCCCCGCCTTCCCTTTCATTTCTTCCCCCCATTCCCTTCATAAATCATTCCTAACATAAAATCAAAAATCTTCTCAAGATTCTTTTAATAGTAATATCAATCATATAGCGCAAAATCGAATTCTCCTCAATTTAGAATGTACCACTATTATATAAAAAATGAAAAAAAAATTTGTGTATTTCTCAATCATCGCTTGTCCACTTGTTCATTTCCTTGTAATGAAAGAATGAGAACAGGGGAGTTTAACTATAAAAATATAAAATATTTATTATTCGACCAACCATTTTCAATTCCCCTTTATAGAATAAGATACCATTTAAACAATTATTCCTTCCTTTTCGATTTGAATGATCTATTTTCCATTTTATAATGATCGAAAATGAATGTTTCATTTCTAAAAGTAAGTATTAATTTTTTTAATGATGTTTCATGATCTCCATCCTTAATATAAGAATTTAAAACCAGTAACTTAAATGCCACGTTACTATTAGTTATAAGTATGAGAATGATAAAGTAGTAAAGTATAAGTCAAAGACATTTCTTAATTTTTCATGAAATCAAATTGAGATATTCAATTTTGAATAGAGAAAATATCTTATATTAGAATACCTTTAAATGTTATGGACTTGAACATGCACAAATTAGACATTTTAATTAAATTTATAAATGTCCCTTTAGGGACATCTCAATGGGTGAAGTGAAGAGTACACATATTATAGGTCTTGAATTCAAATACCACTAACATCCTCTAGATAAGAGGAATAAATTAAAAGTAGTTTGGGGAAAAAATAGTCTCACATTTATTTTTAATATTAAGAAATAGTTTTAGTTAATTTATTTAGTCTTAAATAAAAATAATAATATCAGTTCGAAAGAGGTTTGTTTCAAATTACATATCACGAAAGTATTTATTATTATTAATTTTCTCTCCTTATTACACTTCCCTTTTATCAATTATTAAGTATTTTAATTAATATATTTGTAGATACCTTAAAAAGTTTTGAAAAAACAATTAATTAATTGATGGAGTACCTAATAGAACGAGAGAAGAGAGGTTAATGAAATTAAACTACACTTTTACTAATTTGTTAAAATAATGTTTATTATTTGACAATTTAATTTATTACAATAGTAAAATTCTTAATATTCCCTTAAGTATAAACCACCATATAGGCTTATTTTACTTCATCCGTAGGGTAAGCTATCTTATCTTTAAAATTATTGACAAGAATAAAGCGGACAAGTTTATATTAATTTTTTTTTTCTTTTTTTTAACACCTCGGGACGATTGTACCTCGTTGCCCACTACAATTTTACAAAAACACACATATATAATTATATATTTACGTATTGACCCCATAAAATCTAGAGATTTGTTCTTTAAAATTAATATATTCGATACATTTGCATCCACAAAATTTTGCTCTGCATTCGTCATTGAATTTACACCCAAAAAGTTCATTTACAACAACGATTATATATATATTGTTCAAAAATATTCTCATTTAATACTGTTAAATACTTATAAAAAGTTAAAAATCTGTTTTATTTTGAAAATAGTTATAGAAAAGGCTATATATATATGTACGGATTTGCTAAAGTGCGCTACGGATCGCTCCTTAAAGCGTGCTCCAACCGTTACCGTAATGAAATTTTTGTTCCACTTGGTTGGTTGCATGAGCACTATAGCAAAAATTCCGTTACGGTAACGGTTGTAGCCCGCATTAAGTCATGCTCCGCAGAGTGCCTTAACAAAACTATATATATATATAGTTTTGCTGCTTCATATGCGACGATGCAAAACGATATCATTTTACTATTATAACAAAAAAAAAATCGTATAAATAAATAAATAAATAAATATATATATATATTTATATATATATATATAAAGTATTTGGTAATAAGTCTTTTAAAATCATTTTAAGGAAATGATTTCACCTAATTTTGCAACCAAGCAAATGATGAACTTAATCAATGAAATCTAGCAAAATTTATACGTTCACCCCTAACCCGTGCATTATTATTGATCTTTTATTTATATTAATAAAAACAACATGATTTGACAAACCCTACTATATCTTTCACGCTTTCTTGCAAATTTCATGTATTATTATTTAACTTTTCTTTCCAAGACTTGGACCCCCTCTCTCATGATTTCAACTTATTGCCAACTCTACTTAATGAAACAGCCAACCATGTACTTATAAGTATATATAATTCCTCAACTTGGCTTACCTTTTACTAAAACTGCATCATCATGGGAACCATTTAGGTTTCCTAAAGCACGAACATAGGAAATAAACTAATACTATTAACCAAACATCAAGACAAAACCTTGAGACGTTAAACCACATAGTAATATGTAATATTATAGTAATAATAACAATAATCTCTTCTAGTTTCATAATCAATCAGAATCATTAGCCTCACGGTAAAAAATGATCAGTAACATCTCGTCTTACTGATGTAAAATAGTGTTATTTAAAATGCTATTGTAAAATGGTGCAAGATTTATGAATCCGGTTAAATGAATATCTAATGAGGTTTCTAAACAGTGGTATGATTTAATTAAAACTCGACAAAACTGACATGCCCCAATGAGTGAACACCTAATCATGGGTTAAAGAAAAACTTACCTTGTATTAAACTTAATCATTTTTTGTTAAGCCAATGCAAAATTGTAATTAGCAAGTGGCAAAGTATGATTGTAAATCATGTGCATCCTATGTGGCACACCAGCATTCCCATAAGAAAGAACAGCAAAGCACACATGGGAAAGTGTACGTGTACCCACACGTGCACCAATAGTCAAAGCAACCTTTGTCTGTGCTGGATCCAGTCAACGGTCCAAAAGTGATAATCATTTGGGCTGTCATTATTTCATAAGTACACATTTTTCCTTAGTTCCCTCTAACCTTCTTTACAACTCTCTTTTTTCTCTGAAATAAAAAAAAAAAAAATTTTAATCCGTAGCTTGGGTCGGTTACAAAAAACAATCTGAGCCGTTAAAATAGATAAATTTAGGTTGTAAATTAGCCGTAGATTAAGGGATACCCACACGTGCAACGGTTACCGAGAACGAGAGGAGAGTATCACATTATGGGTTCTATGTCGGCCAACTTTGCATGGGATTTCGGTTAAAAATAAAAAAAGAACAGTAGGAAAAAAGAAAAAGAAAAAAAAAGTTCTAATAGTTCCACGCAAGACGTATCTGGCACATGTGACCGGCTTAGCTGGTAACCATGTGATTAACCGTTAAGCAAATCGTTAGCACTCCAAATTTCGTTACTCAAAAATCTGAAGAATGAAACCGTTTTTTATTACACAAACCAATAACGAGATTGCGTTGCACGTGCAAAGTAGGGCGAAGATATGATTGCATATGATTCCCGCTTATGATGATCGTTTCTACCTAGATTTATTTTTATATATAAAATTAAATGTGTTTATTTTTATTTTTAAAAATTATATTGATTTTAATTATTATTATTATTTTGAAAATAAAGAGTATGATATACTTTGAAATTAAATATTTTTAATTTTTATTTAGATATACATATATAAAGAAATGATTTGTCTCCTAAATTAATTGATGGAATAACATGCTTATATTAAAAATTAAGAACCTTTCTTAAAAATCAATCAAGACCTTCGTCTTCAGATATGGAAAGTATATTGCACACTTTCCAAGGATATTTAACCTAATTCAAAGAAAAGTTTTAATTTCTCAAAAAAAAAGAAGTGGTGATTTACTTCATTATTAACAACTTAGTGGATGAAAATGAAATATAAAAATCAAAATACAAATTGTACACTTTAGAAACAATTTCTTTTTTTTTTTTTTCTCTCTTACTCTTTTAGAAGTTAAAAACAAAACAGAATTATATAACAATTGATTCCCTTTTTTTAAAAAAAAAAAAAAAAAAGACACAATTATTGCACGAACTAGTGAGTTGTATCTCATCTTGATAGATTTGGCAGATGAAGAAGAAATTAACACAAATATTTATTGGTAGGTGTCCTGGAATATTCAAAGATTTGCTCGTGAGATTCTTTACTTTTTTATTATCAGTATTTTTTTCTTATGAGGATCATTCGGTTATATCATTTATGATTTTAGGGGCAATTAAAGTTTCTAGAATGCAATATAAAGTAGACAACGGACCAATATTATTTTTTATTATTTTTTTTGTCAAAAAATTAGAACAGCTTTCGAATAATCTCTTTGATTGGGGGAAAGTTACGAAACCTCTCCACTGGACCAAAGGCTCCTTAATCCAAGAGGATGTAAATTGAGGGATATGCGCGAGAGAATAAAAATCACATGGAGAGGACTTTTACGAGATAGGTACATCTAGGATGTAATTCTCGAGGAGTCGAAGGATTTCTATCCACATAATCTCAGATTTATCAATTCGTCTGTGTCCCTGAGGGTCTTTCGAATAATCTCTTGTAAATACTATCATGGACTTTTTTTTGACCCAGGGGGAAATTAGTAATTTCACAAGACAAATGAGTTATGGGATTCTCTAATCATATATGATTTGGTTAAATTAATATAAATTGGATTTGGAATGACAACGGTGTAATACTATAAAATGTCATATTACTATGGTTTTTGACAATGACTTAAAATAACTGGAATGATTCCTAGACTATATAAGTACATGTCTAATCATTTTGTTGTTCCGAGAATCTAAGTGGACAATATAAACAAAAGAAATTTGATGGAAAAAGAAAAAAGAAAGTCATGCATAGATTCACTAATTTGTTTTTCCTATTTACACCAATTTTTGACGATACTGATTCGATGAGATGAGTAGTAAAGATTAATCTTTTCCTTTTTAGTGATAATTAAAGCTATTTTACTTTGGTTTCATACAATTTTTATCCTTTCTATACTTGTATTCAAGTATGAGAATTTATTAGTCCTTCCATCTGAAATTAAATTTTATATTTCTTATTTTAAGTCGTTTAGAATTGAATGCCTCATTTTCTAAATTAGTTAAAATTTTATGAAGAAAATTGAAATTGTAATGGTAAAATGGGTTAAGTCAACTGTTTTTTTTATAAAATGTTTATAAATAGAAATAAAACATTCAATTTTGATTAAAAGTGAATATTTTTCTGTTTTAGGAGAAAAAAGAAATGGTGGGCCCAGATGACTGTACGTGGACTGTTTCTTTGTTGCTCCCTTCATTTAAAAGGAGTTGAATTTCTTGGGCCTGACGTGGACTTGAAGCCCATATAATAATTCCAATATTGTGGGCCTCTCTTCTCAGTTTTAACCTTCAATATAAGTTGGAAAGGGTGAATACCATTTCAATCTTATGGATAACACCCCTTTATATAACAACTTTTTGGGCCTCAGCTGGCTGGTTTGGAAAATTCAGATTCGTGGTTGAAAATTCTATTTAGACGAAATTAAGAATTCAAACGAATAATGTTAAATTATATTAAAATAGATCTACAAAATAAATACATCCGTACTATATATAAAAATAAGGTTGCTAACTTAACTAAGTTGTCAAGTGTCAATTTATTACCAGTAAATTAATTCTGTGAAATAGATAAAACATTATTTATAAATTTGTATAGTTATGTTCTTTCAAGCTGATTTGAAGAAAATATAAATGTTTAATTATTATTTATAATCTACATATGAATATTTTCCGGATACTAAAAGAATATCAATATTTTGTATACTGGAATTAATATTTTTTGAGAATGGTGACCATCACACAATTAGAAGTTCACTAAAATTATGATGGTCAAATTGATCATTCCCGCGAAATAAAATGGTTAAATTGACTCAATTTAATAATTAAATTGACAATCACACACAATTAGAAGTTCAGCGGTCAAATTGATCATTCCCACAAAATAAAATAATT
>JAOXNR010000031.1:11168600-11178762 GCA_028571225.1 Parsonsia alboflavescens | reverse complement strand
CATCCAGACGCAACCCATTGCCCGCTTAATTCTTAAATTATTTCAGGTCAAAAAAAAGAGGAAATTATTATAAACAACCCGCTCCCAACTCTCTCTTTCTCTCTCGCTAAATTCACAACTGTTTGAAACAAAAACCCTCCGGAATCTCGCTCTACTCACCCTTGCTTCCTGGTAGCCAATGGCGTCAGTTTGAGTTCCTTCCTTCCATACATGAAAAAGTTCCCTCCGTTTCCAGTTTGAATTCCATTTTTTCTGTGTGTACGCTGAGCTTTTCGGGAATGGAGACCGGGAAGAGCGTTACTGACAGGTCCTCATCACTTAGCCTCTCCAACGGCGGAGGCGCTCCCTCCGCCGCTTCTCCGACCACTCGTCAACCTAATTATACTTGCACAAAAGTTCGGGTACGCATTGTTTATCACTTCTACTCCATCAATTTTTGGGTTTAGAGTTCACACTGTTTACTTTATATCTGTCGTGTGTTACCTGCGTTTGAAGAAACCCTAGTCTCTACACAAGAGAAATTTTACTCCAGGTGTTTCAGTCAATGGTGATGGGATTAAGACTGTATCATGTTTTTTTTTTCTCCCTTCCTTGACTATCTCTGGGGGCAACTGAAGTTGTTTGGGAGTTGGGGTTCCGGGGGTGAAAAATGAATTAGGGCGTTTAAACTGTAGCTGGATTGAAATAGAATTTGGAGCATATCTAAGGCCTTTTTTTCTTATAGATGGTAATGTTTTATATGCTTTTTATATTAGTATTGGGGAGTTTTGGTTATGGTTGCTGACTTGCTGTATAAGAAATGTGGATGTCATATTTTGAGTATTAAATGAGTCAATTTTTTGTGTATCATCCCCTGTTGATGAAGGGATTCTTCAATAAGTTCTGCAAGAATATCTTATTCAAGTTTCCTTATAGTTTTTACCTCACTTCTTTCTTATGGCTTCTGTGTAAGAATCTGTGAGCTAGGATTTCTCCATTGTATGTTCGAGAGAAACGTGACCTCTGCACCTCTAGGCTTAACTTCTTGTTAATATAGAAATAATTTGAGAGTAATAAGTGGGGGATGATGAGCAGTTCTTCTTGTGGAAGTTGGGAAAGGGAAACCAAAGGAAAAATTACAATGATTTAAGATAATTGTTCTTTGCTTTGTGGGAAAAACTTATCCAGTACAAATGAGCTACTTTACCTCTGCCCCAAAATATTTCAAGATCATTTTCTTGTCTATGGCTTTTAATTCAGTTGAGGTCGGGAATTCTTTGTTTAATTGATGCTATTTTTCTACTGTTGATAAATGTAAAAGCTGAGCACTTAGTTATATCACATAGAATTAGGAATAACAAAGACAGGTGTTAAGTTTTTATTTCCATTCATATCTCTCTTTGTTTTTCCACATCCCTCCATTTGGGTGTTTTGCAATGGTCTTGGACTGCTGAAAATATATCCTTAGAACCTTAATAATCACGTCACTTTTGATAGCTCCTTGAAACTATATCCAAGATTCTTTTTTCTCATTGTTTAGCCTGATTGTTATTAATTGTTTATTTATATGTATTCTCCCTGTTCCTTACTTTTTCAGATGCTGCTTCTCAGGTTGGTGTTTTATTGTGTATCTGATGCTAACTCTTGCATGAATTGGATTATAGGAAGCATTGGAACATCTAGCATCAATAGATCCTATTGAGTTGTGCAATGAAGCTAAAGTTGAACACTGTAGGGCTACTAGAGACCTAAGAAAATGTGGACGCTATGTACAAAGTGTTTTGAACACATGTGGCCATGCATCCTTGTGCGAGGAGTGTAGTCAACGATGTGATGTTTGTCCAATCTGTAGAATTCCTTTATCCAAGGATGGGAATAGACTTCGGCTTCGCCTGTACTATGAGTGCATAGAAGCTTGTATTATCTCCAAAAGGTGTGATGACAGGTTGCAAGAAGATGGAGAAAAGGAACTTATTGCTGATGTTCACCGATTGTATGCTATGTTTGATGTTGCCTTGGAGAATAACTTGAGCTCTCTAATATGCCACTGTATCCTCTTATGGTCACTTTACTTATCCTAATTGAATGGGAAGCTCTATTTCTGTCTTTAGACCAGAACTTGGTATGAATTGGAAAATAACAATTTTCTTGCATAAATTTCAGTAAGATGATCTCGGTTTCTTATATTCTTTTTCACCTCACCCCATGCAAAATGAAAACAAGAAATTAATAGCTGCCATTACTGGAAGTGAACTGAAACGATTAGAGTTATTCTTTTTACTTAAAGGATTGGAGTAACTTTCTTAACTTGAATGGTTATCTATGGATGCGCTCATCTACTCTGGATGTTATATTAGATTTCTAGTTTATCCAATATTGTAGTTTCTTTTGTATGCTGTTCCTTAACAGATTGGTCACAGATGTTACGGATGTCTGTATGGATGAAAGTGCTGTCTCTAGTGATCCTGTCATTGCCTTCTTACTGGATGAAGTGGTTGTCAAAGATTGGTGCAAGCGAACATTTAAAAGTGCTTTGGTGGAACTTCAAATGATATGTATCCTGATATACATGTTTTCAGTTTCTCAATGATACACATTTTATGGTTATTGTATTCTTAACATTTGTAATAGATAAATCTACTGTAGAAGAGATGGAAGACCATTTGACTTCACTGCTTAAGTTCTCTGTGAAGCTAGCGGGTTTGGTTAATGTTATCGAAGTTCTGGAATCATCATTTAAAGGCTCTCTCTCTGCAAAACTTCATGATATTGACCATCTTCAAGATAGCATATTAAGGACGAAGCAGGTAACTTAAAGAGGCTTGTGCTGATCATTTGACAATTATTAATTGCTTGCCTGCCAATAAATATTACACCTTCATATGTGCTATAATTTTTAAGTGATTGAAATTTTTTGCCTGCTTTTATGTTTTGAGACCATTAATGTGCTTGGTATTGAGAAATAGTTTAAAAGGATCCATGGATAGGCTTAAGTTTGCCTGAGAACCTTCTCAAAGATTTCATTAGCACACTATTTTTCCATGAGTAGACTTGTTCAAGGACTCTTATGGATGTTAGTGATGTCGCCTTTTCTGGCAATATCAATAATCTTTTACTACCTTTCACCTACTTTTGCTTTTCCTTCTGTTGGTGGTTTTTCAGCACATGGAGGTTATGATTTGGTGTATAAGACATCGGTTTTTGGAGGATGTGATGCCACGCCATGCTAATATCGGGTCCTGGCGATCTATATTTCGGGAAAGGAAAAATGCTGCAATCAGGCGTGCATGGCCTGACTTAGTAACAAATGGTGCTACAGGGTCATGCTGGCCAGATAATGCCACTCTTTTTATTGAAGATGCACTTTCAAATATTGACAAAGAGCAGGGACATACAGATGATCATGGAGAAGAAATACAAATAGCATATTTACAGAAGGATCAGGGAGCTTTTCTCCAGTCCAAAATAGAGGGTCTGGCTGGATTTTATCCTTTTGAAAGTCTTAGAGCTGCTGTTGATGTACTCTTCTTGCAAGGAAGTTCTGATTTGGTGGTTTCAAAACTAGCAATTGTATCCTTTATTGGATGTTTTAAGAAGTTAATTTGGTTGTTTATGCTTTATCTAATGGTTATTTAAACCTCATCTTCTAAAAACCAAAAATAAAGTTGATTGTTATTAATTTTTGAAATTTTTACCAGAGAAGCTTAACTGCTTCATTAGATTTTATTCCTTGTTATGTGCATCATATTTTTTTTTGTGCTATTCCTGACTTTTTACACAGCTTTTGTACTATCTATTTGATCGGCACTGGAGGATCCCAGATGAAAATTGGAAGGAAATTGTTAATGACTTTGCAGCCACTTTCAGTATAACTAGGCATTCATTATTGGAATCTTTTGTCTTCTATCTTCTGGATGATCACACTGATGAAGCTCTAAAGGTAATTTTCATCCTTTGGGCCTTTTTAGGCATTGTGGAAATTGTTTCTATTGGTTTGTTATTGAACTTATATACATTTTAATTGTTAAGAAAGAGTTTTCTCATTCAAGATATATAGATTAATTTAACAAAATTTGCCTTATGCAGATATGTAGTGATCATCTTGGTGTATTAAGTTATAAAAAGAACATTATCTTAAATGTTCTCCACTAGAACAACATTTCTGGTTTTCATTTCGGTGCTTCTCTATTTGTTTCCTAAAAGTTTCGCAAGTCAGTGTTAGTGGTAGGTGATCACCAGATTGCTGGTCCTTTTTTTCCTTGCCTATGATATGTAACAAGTATTTTGGAGCTTTAATACATTCATTGGTTCACCCATTTCATTTTAAAGATTTTATTTTTACAGGAACATTGTTGATATAAAGGTCATGCTCTAATTCTTTAGTTCCTCTATATGATAGGAAACCTATCATCTTCTTCCAGAAATATCAGGGCCGACAATTCATCCCAAGGTGGCCAAGGTTCTACTAGAAAGGCAGAATCCTGATGCAGCTCTTATGGTTTTAAGATGGTCGGGTCAAGATGATGCACTGTTAGGTTCACTTGAGGAAGCAGTAACCACAGTCCGGGTACAGGTGGAAAGTGGGCTTCTTACTGAAGCCTTTATGTACCAGAGAGTGGTTTGTATGAAGGTCAAAGAAAAGAGTTTGAAGGATGAGTCTTTTCACAATGTTCCAACTGAAGTCAGGGATGAGTGCTGCACTTCATCTATCTGGGTGGAGGCTTTGGTGACAGAAATATGTTGCCTTTGTAATAGGAGGAATTTGGTAGATCGAATGATAGAATTGCCATGGAATTCTGACGAGGAGAAACACATCCACAAATGTTTATTTGATTTCTCTGTAGATGATCCTTCATCGATTATGGGAAGTCTTCTTGTAGTGTTTTATCTTCAGGTAACTTCATACTTCGTTATCTCCAGATGCAATTATTTCTCCGTTTTGTATCTCATGAGCTGACTGTTGGTTAGATTGTTGCTATTTTCTATGAAATAAAATAATTAAGGTTTTATGAATGGCTAATTATCAAGAACGGCAACTTAATTAAATTATACTTCTTTCAAAATTGAATATCCATTTTTCTATTTTTGGATGTCAAAAAATTTAATGTCAATTTTTCTAAACAAACATATTTTTCATATGAAGTGGCACAGATAACCTCTTTAATAAGGGATCTCACACATCTGTCTAACCGTTAACCACGCCAATGATAAGGATAATGTTGTAATTGATGGTCAAATGTAGTTCTTAAGTTCTGTCCAAACTTAAAATTTGACATATAATCCTGGACAGTGAGAGCATATATTTCATGTAGTTTGTGAGAGTTGTTGCTTGGTTATTTTTCTTAAACTGCATTCAATATGGTGCTAGTAAATGAAACAACTCTAAAGAGCATATGGTGTTCTAACCTTTTTCTTTTGTGTATTTATTTGGGTATCTTTATCTCAGTCGAAGTCATGAACTTGTGAAATTAAAGGTTGTTGCCCTTATAATGCATTTCTCTTCTTTATCTCTTAGCCTTCACTACGTATCAGGTTCTTCAGAGCACTGTAGAGGCTTGCTTTGTTCTTTAATAACTCAATTTTCATGATAGAATAACAGGAGAAAATCTTTTGAGCAACATACATCATTTGATGAATTGTGTAATGTGTATGCTTGTAGTAATAGCTATTTGATCTTTTTCTTCTAATTTTGTGTGAGCATTGTTATACTGAAGGGCTACTTGAAAGATGTACAGAAGCCTGAAATTTGGTTACTCAGATTCAAATTACACTTCATCCTTCACGACACATTTTCCCCTAGAATGTAGCCTTTGCCTTTAGGTCCTTGGCACTCTACCACATAGCTGATGTGTCTCTTGAGCTGCCAAACAATTGGTTAATACTTGCTCCGTTATTTTGTTTCAGCGCTATAGATACATGGATGCATATGAAGTTGATCGTAAATTACAAAGTATGGAGCAAGAATTTATTTCGAGGAATTCTGTCAGTGATCAAGTTCTTATGAGGATGAGGTCCACAAGCCACTGGAGAGCAGGATTAGTTGTAAGTAATTTAATTTTGTCGTCGTATCTCATTGTTTTGAGATTATATCTGTGCATATTTATCACTTTGAAATTAGTTCACATTATTAATAACAAGTTTTTCAATGGGTGAGGTTATAATTAAGAGTAAAAATTTTGGCAGGATGTATAAGTGTTTTCAGGATTTCAGTATTCATGTGAGAAAAATATTTTTTATTCACTCTATGCTCTTTTTTGTGCATCCAAACATCCTGCACTTTCCAATTATGTTTTGCATCTGTCTTTCCTTTTTCTTTTGGTGCTATACCATTGACTAGCAGAGGTATTTGCTTAATTGAAACCCCCCATTAAAGCAATTTTTTTGATTGAACATTTCTGCAGGACAAAAGCATAGAGTTATTACCTGGTGTCATACAGCAGCAACTGAAGAATGGAAAATTGCCTGAAGTTGTGACTTTTTCTGGTAAAGAAGTCAGTTCAGAAAAATGTAATATTGTCAAACCGCAGGAACCTATTGTTACTAGTTTATTGGTTCCTCCTGTTAAGTCATCACTTGCTAACGTGATGAACAGTGGAATTTCATCTTCAAAACCATTAGTTTTTGATACTTCACTGAAAGTGGATGGACCTGTTAACGTTTACAATTCTAACTACGGGACAGGTGGGTATATTAGCCCTGCCAAATGGTTCAGTGATACAGAGAAGGGGCAAAGACAGGATAGTGGAATTGGAAAAAACTTTATCTTCAACAACATCGAAATTAAAACCCATGCTGGTCCTTCAACTCCCTCTCCGATGAGACAATTAAACAGTAGTTCAACACAAACAGCTCGGAATATCCACCTACAGAATGGATCTGTTACGAAATTCCAAAATTCAGGTTCCAACTTCCGCAGGCAAGCTACAAATCTACTCAGTCCGCTGATGAGCAACCAAGCCATGCCCCAAGATTTTGCTCATGATTCAAGTGTGCCTAGTAAACTTCTTCCAGAATCAATGCCTGTTTCAGATGATCCTATGGACACTTTGTGGAGGTAAGCTATTTTCTTTTGAAAGTCAGCACCTTCTTTTACTGTACTTATTTTTCTCAAGAATCATTTTGATGGATAAAATTTTACCAATTTGTGGCTAAATTTTTTCATTCTATTTCTAATCAGCCATGAAAAGAAGGGTTTATCCACTGAAGAAAAAAATACAAATGCTGGACCAAGATGGCGTTCTGATGATGATGGTGAAGATGAAGAGCACTGGAGCCCAAATCAGGTTGCAGGAGTCACAATACTTTCAAGGAGCAAAAGGCTTGTTAGAAGAGGGAAATTGAGGAGATGATGGACCATAACTGTAATCTGAAACAGTATTCTTTGATTTATCCTTGCCAAGCTTGGCCAAGAAGACACGCAGTTTGATTTGATGGTTTCTAGCAATCTGGGTTATCAAGCATCTGCTGGGGTCTGTTTTACTCGAAGCCCTACGATGCTACTATACCTATTTAAGTTGCACTGGTTGGAAGTACAGCATGAATCTTGGAGGAAAATTATTCTCTGGGCCTTTCGTACTTGAAATCTTTAGATCTTTTTGGTCACTGGAGCTGCAGTCAATACGATTTTGGCAAAATTTTGTACCTTGTGATGAACAATTCGTTTGATGGTCATATGGTTTGAATTTGGCGACATCTGTTTATTACCATTGTTGGTTAATCTATTTTAAGCTTTACCATGTACATAGATGCCTAAATTTTCATAACCAATTTTTTCAACCGTCTTTCTGGCCGTATGCCTGTGAATCGTTTGGTCTACTTTTTGAATTGCCCCTTTCCTTTCACTCCATAACAAAATTTTCTACAACATTGGATTGGATTGGATTGGATGGTGTTAATTGGCAGTCCATGAAGGGTATTATTGTAATTTAATCTGTTATTCGAATTTTGGAGGAAAAGGGGGAAACGAATATGGATATGCATGGAGACGTCCCCACTGACCGTTTTAACTGCCACTTCGAAATCAGGAGACTAGAAAGAACGTGGTTGAAGTTGGACATGATGATCAAAAGTTATAAAAACTCAAATCATAGTCTCTTCTCTTCAGAAATTCGAATGGAAAGAAGACGAAGATCAGAGGAGGAAACTCGGAAGGGACCATGGACAGCAGAAGAAGATGAGATACTGATAAACTTTGTCAAAGAAAATGGTCCCGGAGGCTGGAGCTCCATTCGATCCCAAGGCCTCTTGCCAAGAACAGGAAAGTCTTGTCGTCTCAGATGGGTGAATAAACTCCGTCCTAACTTGAAAAGGTATTATTGCTTGCTTTTGTTCATAATCATCAACTTTCCAGGAAGTAGACTTGTGCTAAAATTTTTTGTGTGGTTTCGAAAACAATTTATGGGTTAAGAGGGTGCAAATTCTCAGCAGAAGAAGAGAGGATGGTACTAGACTTGCAGGCTACCTTTGGAAACAGGTGGGCAACAATAGCTTCTTTTTTGCCTGGAAGAACAGATAATGACGTGAAGAACTTCTGGAGTACTAGGCAGAAGAGGCTGGCCAGGATTTTACGATCATCTTTGCAATCAAGCAGCCGCTCACAGAAGAATAAATCCAAAATATTTGTGGATGATGAAGAAACTTCATCTTCTCAGGTTATCCATTTCCCATTTCAAGTTGCATGGATTCAAATGTTTAGTGTATTTTCCAATATATCTATGTATATATTAACTGTTTAATGATTTCCAGTCTCCTGTGACTTGCTCTGATAAGGTAAAAGAAGAAGCAGCATTCCCCTGTAGGCTCTGTTCCTGTTTTTGCAATGATAATTGCAATGGATTAGCCATTTTGCATTCACCGGAATATTGCCTGAGGCCACCACCTCTACTGCCTGATGTACAGCCAAGTCATTATTATCATTATTATTCCCCATCTGGGCTACCGCCAGAAAGTGCTGATTTCAAACAGCCACCGGTGTCATCTTCCCTGCAATTTTCTCTTGGCCAGGATCCTCCTCAACAAACTGTTGATCATGATTTCCCTTTTCTACAAGAAATTACTCATGAATACATCTTTAGCATGGACGTTGAAGAACCTGCAGGCACCATAGATGATGTTCTCACTTGCCAAGAATCGCTTGAAATTGGAAACATTAGTCCGGAGCTTGATTTGGGGATATCAGTGGAAGAAGTGGATCCGATTAGTGGCCAGAATTATGAAAGAGATAACCAAGAAGATAAGATGGCAGTTCCTGATAATGTATTCAGTGATCTCCCAGCTGACTTGTTTGAGTACCCGGAGACAGTTTCCTAAGATCGTTAACCACATGTTATTGCAGAGATTTGGTTGGCATTTGCCTAGTTATCTTTTCTTACCTTAGATTTTTCATTAATTTTTTAGAAATTTCAGAAATTGATTTAGGATTTTCCACTTGCTTGACGGTCATATTCTCTCCAGTTAGCATCTTTTTTAAAGCCCCAAGAAGAAATAGGCTTGTTTCATTGCTGGATGGGTGAAATTTTAGTTTTTAAATCTGATAATTAATAGGAGCAACTTCACTTCACGATGACACTTAAATACTTTTAAAAATATAAAAAGTATAAAAAAATTAAGATAAATAAATATTTAACATTTCTATTAATTTCTTTTTGGAATATAATGAATAGTATATAAACTTCAATAAATTAAATTTTACTATTTGCTAAGTTTTTTCTTAAAATTAATTAAAATTTTGACATTTGCAGCATTTAGAATTAACAAAATCAGATTCTTTTATTAAATTTTGTTGCAGTCAATATTAGTTTTTTTTTACGAAGAGGACAAGAGAAAAAAAAAGAGTCATCATAACTTTAATAAATAAATTCTTAAAAGAATCAGTAAAAGAAAGTAATAAATTAAGTTTATTAAAATTGTGTTATTATTTGCTTCTGTAGCCTTATACAACATCAAATACACTACAGAGTTAATCTAATCTATTATATAAATATATATATATATATAGAGAAAGGCTAGAGAAAGCAACTACAGCAAACGACGTCGTTTTGGCAAAACTAACAAATTCGGATTTGAGATCCGGATAAAGACATGGGTTTTCTCTTCGAATCGAGCTGCCCAATGAAATCCTCCGCCATTCCCTTTTCTCTTCAGACAGATGCAGAGGATTCACGCGTTGAGGATGGAACAAAGA